>CABHPQ010175257.1:0-40065 GCA_902168405.1 Peromyscus aztecus | reverse complement strand
GATCCAAGCTACTAAAGGGCCATGTTTATTCCTGCTGATTCCCACAATAAAATACTGAAAGGAAATGCATTCAAAGAAAATTTAAGAGTTAGAAATTTACTATGCTTTAAATCAAAGAGAGAGAGAGGGAGAGATGGGAAAAGAAGGAGAGGGGGGGGAGAGAAAAAAGAGGAAGAAAGGGAAGGAAAATACATAATTTTGTTATAATTAGCATGACTTTTGGTCCATCTTTTATCCATGCATAATACAGCTTAAAACATCATCTGGCAGGGGCTGGAGATATGGCTCAGAGGTTAAGAGCACTGGCTGTTCTTCCAGAGGTCCTGAGTTCAATTCCCAGCAACCACATAGTGGCTCACAACCATCTATAATGAGATCTGGTGCCCTCTTCTGGCATGCAGGGATACATGCAGACAGAACACTGTGTACATGATAAATAAAATAAATCTTAAAAAAAAAATCACCTGGCATTCTTTTCTTGCATAAAGCAATGTTTGTTGGTAATAGTTTACTGAGATTTACCACTGGATGGTGTATTCTCAAGAAAGGTCATAATGATATTTGTTGAGAGATGGTCAATTTTAGGTAAGTACCAAAATTATAGTCATTATTAGTCATTGAATTAAAATTGAATATTAATGAAATACTGACTTTAATAGGCATTGTGTAATCCGGAAAGTGTAAAATGAAATGAAAAGGTTCTATTGAGGTGTCTCATCTATATACCTAAAAATAGAATTAAACTTAGCTGAAACTAAATTGAGTAAAAATCATCTAGGGAAAATTTCCTTCAATCTTGCAATCTGAAAATAGAAATGTAGAAAAATCTCAAGAGATTTATTAATCTGAAATTCATTTGTATTAATATATAGACAAAGTTATATTTTAAAAATAATTCAGTTGGGGTTGGAGATTTAGCTTTGTGTTAGAATACTTGCCTAGCAATCACAAAGCCCTGGGTTTGGTTCCTATAACTGAAAAATCAATTCAATTTAGCTATTGTAAAATTTTAATATCTCTCAGTTTAAAAATATCTACTTTCCACAGGCAAGAATGTATGAGATTTAAGAGTCTTGTTTTCCTCATTAGTAAAATGTGGTTTGATGATCATATCATAGTTATTTTAAATGTTAATTAAATTGTCCAATTAAAGTGCTTGTGCTGCTCCTTAAATGGTATTTATATATTCATATAACCTAATTTTTGCTCCTATATGACTATAACTTGAATTGCCTGTCATATTTTTTCTTATGCATTTACATATAGCCAGTATAGATAAACTCTTGCAAACATTTTCACTGTAGGTGGTGTATTAATTTGTACTTCAGATAGACTTCTCTTTTACTCTAACATTTATATTATAGAGTATTTCATGAAGTTCTGCCTCATATCAGTCTTCCCCTACTATTGTATTTATGACTTATCAAACATCTCTTTCATATGGTACATTCATGATTAATATAAAATTGTTTCTGTCTATAAATGCATGTATTTTGCAAAGATCGTATAGATCATAATCCTTGATCATGAAAGAAGAAAACATGTTTTGCTGTGGAGAGATAGATTCTAATAAAATTGTTCAATGAGAAACTGATGAACAGCTAGTAAAGCAAAGGATTTGAATCAACACAGATCTAAGAAACATCTAAGTGTAATTGGGTATTTGGCCTGAAATTGATTTTGCAAAAATTTTCTGCCCTAATTATTTTCTTAGTTTGAATTGTTGCCTGAATTGCTAAGTGAAAATGAAACTTACGACTCTATTTCCTACCAATAACCCCAATGAAAACTCATATATCCCTTGTATCTAAAAGTTTTATGTCAGCACCAGTGACAGAGGCAGTTTGATGAAGTTTGGTACTGTTGTTTTGCTCTGCCTTTTAAAGACAAGAGAGAATCCATCCTTACACACAGTTACATATTTATGTAGCAGGTAAAAACTTTAGGAAGAAGAGTAAAATAAGTGAAAGTTGAGCATGATTCTTTGATGACCTGTTGATGATATCAACATCACAACATTAAGAAAACATTGCAATTGCCTCATGATTCTATAACAACCCATAGACTTCCATAATTGAAGAAACCCATTCATTTGAACCCAGACTGCCATTAACGAAATGTATTATATTTTAGTCACAATTTCATAGAAATTCAAGTGATTACTCAGCCCTTCTATCAAAATTCATATCCAGAAGCTGGCACAATTCTGTCAGTAATGAGTTACGAGCTTTGTTGGACCCATTTATTAATGAAGGCAAAGAGGAAATATGCTTTTATCCATCAGAAAAGGCACAACGCCAGCTGTGGACACTGACATCAGAAACATACATTACAATTTGACTTCATATCTTTAGCATGAATCTCTAAAGGGTCTTATTAGTAAAAACAAACTGGAGCCAGGTATTGGGGTGAATGCTGAAAGATCAGAGAGACAGAGCAAGCCAACAGCCACCTCACCTTGCCAATTCCTCAGCTGATCCTGTTTCCTCAGACTGGAAGCCTCTGTGTCCTCATCCAAATGGATCTCATCTGAACTGCTGCTCAAAAGCCTAAAAGCTTAACCAACTCTAGCTCCTGGTCCTCACGCCTTATATACCTTTCTGCTTCCTGCCATCACTTTTTGGGATTAAAGAGATGTGTCAACATGCCTGACTGTTTCCAGTCTTTGAAGTCACAGAGATCTAGATGGACCTCTGCCTCCAGACTGCTAGGATTAAAGGCGTGTGTGCCACCATTTTTTGTCCAGTGGCTGTTCTGTTCTCTGACCCCAGATAAGTTTATTAGCGTGCACAATATTTGGGGAACACAATATCACCACACATATCCTTTGCTTGAATAGCACCAGATCTTAAGCAACATTCATGCCAGATTAAAGCAACTGTTACTCTGACGTTTTGTAACCACAGACATGTGACATGAATGCTCCTTAGGAATGCTAGAAGCCCAGAACATGGCTATTATTACTTGAATGAAAGATTTCTCTGCCCATAATTTGTGTAATAAATTTGCATTATTTATAAGGCATACTTCATAAAATAATGGGGAAAACAAGACTGAATAGCTAACTTAATTTAGCGAGGTGTTTGATGTGCTGGTATGAAATGACTAGGAGAGCACAATGGAATTAGCATCATCAAGTATTTAATAATGATGTGAATCTCTATGGTGACCAACTGAGCCTTAGGGATCCAACTTTATTATTGGATGAAAATGACTAGATTAATTTATCAGGCAATGGCCTACACAACAATCCAACAGAATTTACTAGTACATGTTAGTTTGGCTGTAGATATTGTGATCCTGACTCATTTGGGAAGTAATATTTTTTGTTATTAAATAATTACATTCACAAAAAAATCACTTGAAATTATGGCAAAAACTTTGTGACTAGAAAATTAGTAGAGTCATATTTATCTTGTGGTCCTTATATTTATAATGACAAATAATTTTATTGGTATAACAAAATATTTATCATTTCACATATGCATTACATTATTTTTATCTAAAACAAAAGCATTAAATTTACTATCCAAACTTGGAATATTATCATTACACTTTAGAATGAATATCTAGCAGTTTTTTACTATGTATTCTTTATTATCTATACTAAATTTATATTTCTTCCTGTCTATATGTATAGTGTTTTAAGATATAGATAATGATTTCTTTTTGTTTGTTTGTTTTTTTACTTTTTTGTTTTTCAAGACAGCGTTTCTCTTTGTAGCTTTGGGCCTTTCCTAGAACTCACTCTGTAGACCAGGCTGGCCTCGAACTTACAGAGATCTGCCTGGCTCTGCCTCCCAAGTGCTGGGATTATAGGCATGCGCCACTGCTGCCCGGGATAGTAATTTCTTATACCTGAATCTGTATCATACGGACACAAACCCCAAGAAGATAAAAATGATTAACAGTGCTTTTACATAAAGAAACAAATTCAGGACTACTAATGGAGATTTTATACATATATGTAAATATATATTGTTACATATATATTATTTGTATATATAACATATACTCCCTATATGAATTCAATACAGAGCCTGTATTATACACATATTCCAGTTAATGACAGAAACATAATCCTATATTGCTCATTTTTATCATCTCTTAGTTATCTTTCTTCACCTCCACTCTCCCCACTTATAATGCATGAAAGCTGAATTGTACCATGTATCAACCATTGCAGGTAACATAAAAGCATTCTTTTTTCTTTTTTATAGAATTAAAAAACTGCATACAATATATTTTGACCACATATCCTCCCTACCTCCCTTACCCATGGATTATGTTCTCTCTATATATTTAAAAATTGTACAAACATTCAAAAACAAAAAATACACACAAAGAAATCCCCCCAAAAAACCACAAGCATGGAAACCACAAACCAAAAGACTACTAAGACAAAAATGCTCCAACAAATCAAGATGCGACAAAAAGTCTGTGAATAATACCCTTGACTTTAGTTTGTATCGGCCACCTACTCCAGGCCAGAAGTCTACCCTGAAATGTGCTTAATATACCCAGTAAGACACCATTGGATAAAACTAATTTTCCCTTTGCCAGCAGGTATTAACTGTAGACAGTTGCTTGGTTAGTAGTGAGAGTCCATGTCCATTTCCTCTTCTCAGTGCTAGAACCCAGACTAGCTTGAACTTGTGCATATTGCCACCGTCTCTGTGTTTTTCATATGTGTCTGGAATCTCTGACCCTTCAGACAGGAATGTGATGAAGATAACCCATCTCAGAAAGTAACATGAGGAATCATTGACAGTGACGACAACAAAACTTCTATGATTTCTGCATCTGCTATATTTAATAACTTCCATTCTCCTCTCTCAAAAACCTTGCCATATTTCTTAGGCACTGTGGGGGTTTTGTGAAACCTCACCAAACACCGTGCCAGTCTTCTTTACTCTGACCACAGCACTAACAAGGAATGTTTGATAGCTACCCAGCCTCACTGGAAGCTGCCACAGGTTCTGAGTTTCCACCTCTGTTCCACTAATGCATTGTATCAGAAAGTACTACACGTAGGTCTCATAGGGCGCTGGAGGGATGGGTAGAGTACCTCCCTATTCCACTTCTTGTTGTCATCCATTCTTTAAGCCTGCCATTCATTCCCTCCTACAGAAAACCTTGAAAAACAGTGCATTTAGTCAGTTTTCACACAATTATTCAGCTATTTATTTGTCAATCAAATAAAGTCAGTATCAATTAAAGACCATTTTCATGCTGTTCATCTTGTCTACTAACACCCAATCAGCTTCTACCACAAGCTCCTTCTGTTCCCGACACTACAATTTCCCATCACAACAAACTGAAAATTTTCCAAAGCAATCAAACAAAACAACCCCTCTTACGTAGTTGCACTCAAGGACTTTGGTCACAGTAACACAAAGTCAATCAATAGAAAAGTTAATCCTGTAGGGTTTAAAATGAAAGTATGTAATATGGTTGAGTTTCAAATATTAAATGCAGAAATATGACAGAATGCTTCACTGGAGCATTCACATAAGCTAGCAACAACAGAAAGACACCATTTCCAAAGGTAAGTACATGTTAAACAAAGTTCTTTGTACTACAATGTGGTAGTCACAGCACCAAATCCAGAGAAATCTCCCTTAATTTATCTAGCTGTATTAATTATCATTAATTAGGATATTTCTTAATATCCAACTTTCCTTCCTTCAGACGTGATTTGAATTGGTCTTTTATTGTATTTATTTGGGGAGACAGCCTGATGGTGTGGATTTTCTCCTTCCACCATAATTAGCAGGAGAATGGACTCAGGTGCTCTGGCTTGACAGTAGTTTCCTGTACCAGCCGAGCCATTGCAAGGGCACAAGGTATGATTTTTAGAGTACTCAGACTTACACGACTCTGTCCACATTCTCGATTACATGGAAGTTATTCAGTCATTTTCTTAAAACAAACCATTATGAAAATGGGTGACAAAGATTCAAACACGAGATAAATTAATTTGGTATTGCAATGTGTCTCCAAACAGCTGTGCTAAAGGCTCTTGTGGCCTTAATCATTTCATGTTTTAAGCCATTGTTTAATGTCAAAAGAGACTGTAAGATTCCTTTTCCTCTAGAGAGTTGGTATTTCAAACAAAAAATCCTGCAAATATGCAATTACTCTATCTCTGACAAAAGAGCTTAGAATGCTGCTTAATTTAGTCCTCATTGGCTTTGACAGTCCTCCCAAGCTTCCCGTCATTAGAGTTAGCACAGTGTGGTTTATAAGTGCCTGAAAATAGTGTCTTTCCACTAATTTTTTAAATTATTTGACTCCCAAGTAAACAGAAAAATAATTAGCTCAGCTTGTTCAGTAAGTCGAAAGAGTTCAATATAATAGTGATTTTTGAAAAATATTAAGAGTATAAACTAAATATTTTTAAATACACACCATTCTACTATGGGACAAAGGCTATAGACCTCCAAAGTCATCAATCATGGGCTTTTACTCCACTAACATTATTTATTTAAGAATATCGCTTTCCTCTGTGTGTGTGTGTGTGTGTGTGTGTGTGTGTGTGTGTAGTGTTCATAGACAAGTGTGTTCGCATACATGCAGATGCTTGAGATTGACATTTCATAGCTTCCTCAATAGCTAGCATTAATTTTAGAGATATAATCTTATTCTAACCCTGGCATTGACAATTAAGCTAGACAAGCTGGTTGGCAAGTCTCAGGCACCCTCTTGTCTCTGATTCCTCTTGTTGGTGCTGTGATTATAGGCACACATGGCCACACCCATGTTTTCACTAAGGTTATCAACTTGGGTCATGATGATTTCATGGCAAGTACTTTTAGGACTGAGAAATTACCCCAGATCCTATGCTGGATGTTTCTAATAACTAGGGTCTCTTCTTTTCTCCCTCTTTACTTTTCTATTTTTGTCTATTTAATTATCTTATTTCTAGTCTCATTATGCATACACATACATAACTATATTGATATATATCTATGCACATACAAAAACTGCTTGGAAAATATTTAAGCCAACTCTTAACAGTGACCATATATCTGATAATTGTATGTCATAAAAAAATTTTTACTTTAACTCTTTTTTTAATGATAAATATATTTTATGTGTATTTTGAATTGAAAATTAAATGAAGCAGGAACTTAACTAATTGAGGAACAGTGAAGGGATAATCAGCTGTATTCGTAGTTAACTAATATTCTAGCACCTGCTATTTGTAGGAATTGTGTCCATCCTAGTAAATTTATTACATACTCCTCTGGTTCTCTGAATGTATATATGTATGAAGATTATTTTATCAACACTGAATTTATAATAGGCTTATTAATTATCCCAGTGCCATTATTTTACAATATGTCATGGTCATTTTACCAAATATTCCACAGCTGTCTAAAATGTCATCCATTTCCCATCCTTGCCCTGAACGGACTAAGGGCCCATTCTGCTCTCTACTATTTTATATCTTCTGCAAAGCCTGTCCATCAACAGGCTATCGTTTATTCCTGTAACCACATCATGTTCTCATCCCTGTGATGGCAGTGCTACCTTCCAGTTCGAGTTTCCGCCAGTTTTCATCTGGACCCTGACAATAGCCCCTTCACTCACCTCTTTTACCTTTTGACTCTGCGTTCATTTACCCATGGAGTGACCATAAGAGTTTTATTTTTTTGTTAGATGGTGTGTGTGTGTGTGTGTGTGTGTGTGTGTGTGTGTGTGTGTGTGTAGACAGTAGATGGGGATGTCAGAGGACAACATGGAAGGAAAGAGCTCAGGTAGCAGGCTTGTCAAGAAGCACACTTTATACACTAAGCCCTCTTGCCATCCCCAGAGAGACAGTTGAAAACCATAGTTAAACCGTGGTTTGACCCCAACATGTACCTAAACCGTTTAAATGAACGGGTCAGAGTCATAAATTTGTGTAAGACCCAAACATGCATTTGACTTGAGTCCCTATGACATGTGAGCCTCTCACTTTTCTACCCCAACTTACTTCTCTGGCCATGGATCACCACACTCTACACAGCTTGTGCCTTTCCTTCCACTAACCCTTGTCCCAATTCAGAGTCTTTCCTAGTCCTTCTTTCCAATCCACCTCTTTCTTGTCATTTGAATTAAGGACATTAGTTCACTATCGCATTTATTCCTCTATAGAACACGTGATGCCTCTGATACTTTTCAAGTGATAATGAATTGAAAAAAACAATTTAACACCCTTCCCTTCTGAAGTTTACTCTCTGATAGCTACGGCCTATTTATTGCGTTCACCGCTATGGTCCTGAGCAGGGACTAACTCTTTATAGTGAAGTGTAGAAAATAGCTTTTCCCACACTATTCTGCCACGCTACAAAATTAAAGGGCTTTGCCATTTGACACTGATTAGTTTGCTCGTGGTTGGTAAATAGTGAATGATGTCAGCATAATACAGCAGTCATATCTATTTGTGCACGTCTTTGCCTAGATTAATATTTTAAGGGATTAGAGAGAGCCTTCTCAAAATTAAAGAGAAAGCCTAGCAATACAGTAAGTTTAAAATTAAAAGATAAAATCTTAAAGCAAAATTCTCCTTTATTTGTAAAGCCGCTTGTTCAGTGGCAACAAGGACTGTCTTGCTTTGCACCAATTAATATCTAAGACAACTTCAAGTAATCAGCTTTAGGTCAAGGTACCCTCTCCAGACTTAAATATGACTGACTAGAAAGTCTAAACCACTGGTTTTCAACCTTCCTAATGTTATAGCCCTTTAATATAGTTCCTCATATAGATTCCCCCCCACCATAAAATTATTTTTTGCTATTTCATAACTGTAATTTTGCTACTGTCATGAATCATAATGCAAATTTTTGGAGACAGAGGTTTGCCAAATGTGTCACGACCCCCAGGTTGAGAACCTCTGCTGTATACTATTACTCAGCTCTTTAGTTTGCATGAAGCGTATCTTTATACAGTGAAACGGCTTTAAACATGCACACCTTAAACAGGGAAGCATGAACTGAAAGGTTTCACTGAAAATGGACTGTTTCTACATACAAACAGGTGGTAGCAATTGGATTTTTATTGAGAGTGTTATCCTTCTATCTAGTGGTCTCAGTATAAAATTCTACAAATTTGGCATGGTCTTTCACACCTCTGCTGTTCCCTGTTTACTAGGTTGGTTTGTAGAAAGCAGAAATGTTTAGTAATGTACATTTGATATATCAGCACAAATATTTGAACTTAATAGTATTCCTTTGTAAGACATTGACTGATTCAGGATCAGTATAGGAATTAAAAAAGAAAAGAAAACAGGAAATTAGGCCCATTATATATTTAATTTGGCCTGAAGCATATACCCCAATTTATAGTTATATTTCTAGAATATTTGATAGCTACACAAAATTATGTGTGCACAGTATCTACTTGTGATCATTCAGTTATATATATATTGATTTCCTAATAAGATCTTGCTTAGTATGAACTATAATCATTCAGTGTATATTCCACCCGTTCTCCTATTTAGCCAACATATATTTAATGCTTATATACCCAGACTGAAGCTCTGTTTAACATTCTCAGCATTTAGTTATAAATAAGAGAGTTTTAAGTATTAAAATGACTCTAAAATCATGGCATCCCTAAATAAAAATACATTATTTGCCTTAGGAAAATACTGGACAAAAGCATCTTAAACATAGCATTGGCTTTTTGTGTAGTCATTTTGTACATTTTATTCACAAACCTCGATTAACATGGTATGTACTGGTGTGTTTGCATGTGTGTGGGCACATATATGGGGTGTGTGGGTATGTGGTATGGGGGTATATGGGGATATGTGGGCACACATTCATATGGAAGTCCAAGGTTTAGGTTGGGAATCATCCAACACTCCTCACCTTATTCATTGAGGCACAGTCTCTCAATGAAATCTCCAGGTCATTTACATGTTACTTCTCTAGCCATCTTGACCCAAGACTATGATTGCAATCAGACCACCATACTCACTAAGTCTCTACCTGGGTCCTAGGGATCCAAACTAAGATGTTCCTCGGTTTTCAGGCTGAGTACTTAGGCATTGAGCCATCTCTCCAGTGCAAACTTTGTCTCCTCTCTGTTGTTCCTTCTAAGGGTTCTGCTTTAAGTCCTATGATTTTTTTTCTGTCATTGGTAAATTCTGATTTTTGTAGAATTTTTATTTTTTTTATTAAATGATCACACCAACACAGCCAAGCTGTCAAACAGTCTTTTTTCTCTGAATAAGCTTATGTTCATGAATCTGAGAATCACAGGGAATTGTTCTTTCATTTGTTTCTTTTTGAAAAAATTCATAAGATACATTCTGATAACATTTTCCCTTCTCCCAACTCCTCCTGAATCTGTCTCCCCCCCAACTCCATGCCCTTCCTTTCTCTCTCTAGAAGGCAGGCAAATATTAATACAAAATCAAACCAGAAAAATAAACAAAAGAAACAAGTAACACACAAATGAACAAATGATAAAAATAAAAACACAAAATTGGGAACCATAATATACAAGCAAAAGACCAGTAGAACAAAAATGCCCAAACAGAGCAATTTGAGACAAGAAGTCACTGAGTTCATTTTGTCTAAACCATCTGTTGCTGAGCTTGGGAGTCTACCCTTAAGTGTGGTTGATATAGGCAGTGAGACTCCATGGAAGAAAACTAATTTTTCTTTTGAAATTGGATGTCAGTTGGTTAGGGATGGGAGCTTCTTGTTTAGAGATAGGAGCTCATGATCACTGGGACCCCCATCTGGTTGTTTGGGTTTTTTTCGTTTGGAAAATCCTTGATTATTGTCAGTCAGTACTGCTGTCTCTTCTTCAGTGACTGCAAGTCACCTGTGTTGCCTTACAAATAGTTGTATAAGCTGTTTAAAATGTTCTCTCTCTCTCTCTCTCTCTCTCTCTCTCTCTCTCTCTCTCTCTCTCTCTCTGTGTGTGTGTATGTGTGTGTGTGTGTGTGTGTAAACAGTCTATTGATTTGTAAATGGACATGTGATTTTTTTGGGTACACAATTTTATAACCCTTACCTACCTCATATCTTAAAAAAAATCTAAAAATGTTGTTGTAAAGTACAAATTACGTTGACTTGTTTTGTATCATTTGATTTTGTTGCAACCTGATCTGCAGGCACTGGGCAGAGAGGAAAGCAGACTGGTCCTGTCATGACCTTTTGAAACTTCTAGCTCACTCATAGTGAAACACCTCCTCCAACAAGAACACATTTCCTAATCCTTCCCAAACATTCTACTCATTGTGAGACCAGGCATTCAAATATATGAGCCTGTGGAGGCCATTTTTATTCAAATAAATACAATAGTATTCAAGTGTATACCTTGGCAGCATAAGAATTCTCACATTCGTTTATTTTAATTCAAATTTTTACAAAATTTACATCTCTTTCAAAAAATTCCACTTTCACAAATATTCATAATTTATGTATCTTTAAGGTTTCTTTATCCTGCACTTAAATGCCCTAGTTTAAAAACCCTACCCTTACCCCAAATGTTAGTTCCAATTTATAACCACTCACAAAAGAAAAATTTGTTCTCTCCAAAGGAGTTTGTCTTAGGCTCTTATTGCTTTGAAGAAATACCATGACCGCAGCAACTCTTATAAAGAAAACATTTCATTGGGGCTGGCTTACAGTTGAGGTTTAGTACATTATCATCATGTCAAGCAGTATGATGGCTTGTAGGCACACTTGGTCCTGGAGAGGTAGCTGAGATTTCTACATCTGAATCCATAGGCAGTAGAAAGAGACTGTGACTCACTGGCCAAGCTTGAGCATCTGAGACCTCAAAGCCCACCTCCCATGACACACTTCCTCCAACAAAGCCACACCTACTTCAGTAAGGCTACACCTCCTAATAGTGACACTTCCTGTGAGCCTTTGTGACCATTTTCATTCAAACTACATAGGAGTCTCACTGGGGAGACAAACCACTCTTACGGGCAGGCCCTAGGTCTAGCAATAAATGGCCAACACAAAATGAACTCAATAGCATCTTTGGAGGTTCTTTGTCTCATAAACTTTTGTTAGTACAGTTTGTTTTCCTTCTCCCTTTCTTTCTTCTCTCTTTTTTTTTTCTTACAGGTCCTTTTTGTATATATTATATATTCTGGTTTTGTGTTTTTTTAATGGGATTACTGGGTAGAAACGTGTCTCTGTGTCTATATGTCTTTCTTGTGCCTTTGCTTTTCCTCGGGCTCTTTTTCTTCTGTTTGTTTTGTCCTATTCTGTATTAATTTTTGTTTTTATCTCATTTTATTTTATTTTAAGATTATTCTTTAGATACCTGTGTGTTTTCTTTTTCTTTTCTTTTTTAAAATTTATTTATTCTTCTCTCATATAATACATCCTGATCACAGCTTCCCTTCCCTCCACTCCTCTCACTTTCCCCACCTCCCCTGTCACTCAGACCCACTGGTCCTCTGTTTCCCTTCAGAAAAGAACAGGTTTCCAAAGATACCAACCAAACATGGCATAACAAGATGCAGTAAGCCTAGCCAAGAACCCTCATATCAAGGCTGAACAAAGCAACCTAGTAGGAGGAAAAGGGTCCGAAGAGCAGGCAAAAGAGTCAGAGACACTCCCACTATACCCCAAGATAAACAGCCACATCATATATGCAGAGGACCTAACTCAGACCCAAGCAGGCTCCATGATTGCAGCTTCAGTTCCTGTGAGCCCTAATAAGCCCTTCTTAGTTGATTCTGTGGGCTGTGCTCTCCTGGTGTCCTCAACACCTCTGGTTCCTAGAATCCTTCTTCCCCCTCTTCTGCAGAGTTCCCCAAGCTCTGCCTAATATTTGGCAGAGGGTCTTTGAACTGCTTCCATCAGCTGCCACAGGAAGTCTCTCCAATGGCAACTGAACTAGACAATGATCTGAGTACATTTCTTTTCTTTCTTTCTTTTTTTCTTTCTTTCTTTCTTTCTTTCTTTCTTTCTTTCTTTCTTTCTTTCTTTCTTCCTTCCTTCCTTCCTTCCTTCCTTCCTTCCTTCCTTCCTTCCTTCCTTTCATTCTTTTTTTGCAGGGGCCCAGTCATTTTTGTTGCTACCTGAGGTCTCTGTACCATCCAGCTCCTGGTTCCTGGTCACCCAGGTATTGTTGAGCATGGACTCCCTCTCATGCCATGGGTCTTAAGTTATACTAGTCCTTGGTTGACCACTCATACAAGCTCTGAGTCAATATTGTCCCAGCACATCTTACAGGCAGGATAGGTTATAGGTTGAAGGTTTTATGGCTGGGTTGGTGTCCTAGTCCCACCTCGGGAAGTCTTACCTGGTTTTAGAAGATGGCCTGTTCAGGCTCCATATCCTCCATTATAAGAGTCCTCCCTAGGGTCATCCTCAAAGGTTCTAGGAGGTTTCTACAGTACTAGGTTGCTATATTGACTCCTCAAATGCCCTGTAATTCCAGTTGTCTCTCCCAGTAGTCTGTCCATTTAACCCTTCCTTCCTAAATAAATCTCTCCTGTCCCCATCTCCACCTGCTCCTATAGTCCCGCCTGGGCCTGCAGCCACTCAGACCCAAATAAACACAGAGATGCTTATATTATTTAAACTATTTGGACTAATGGCTCAGGCTTCTTGCTATCTAGTACTTATATCTTAAATTAACCCATTGTGGCTTACCGGTACTTTACATCTTACTTCTCATGGTGACGGTGGCTGGCAGAGTTTCCTGAGTCAGCCTTCCTGTTCCCAGAATTCTGTTCTTTGCTTGTCCCACCTATACTTCCTGCCTGGCTACTGTTCAATCAGCAGTTTATTTATCAACAAAATCAGAGCAACACATTTACAGCATACAGAGCGATCAATATCCACAGCACTTCCGCTTTTCTTTTTTTTTTCAAAAAGGAAGATTTTAACTTTAACATAGTAAAATTACATATAACAAAACAATTATCAAGCAAGAATTACAGTTACAATATCTAGTCTATTTATAATATCTAGTCTATTTGTGTTTGGCAAAATTATAGAAGATATCCTATCTATCCTATATTTGTGGGTCTAAGGTTTCATATCTAACTTATCTTTTATCATAACTAAGGAAATTATAACTATCTAGTCTTCAACTAAATCAAAGACCTCAGAAGTATATATTACCTGAGAAATGGAAGAAGGACACAAGAAACTTTCAGGAGTCTTGTGAGAGTAGACAGAGACAGCTGGCAGCCTGGCAGTCACCCAAAGTTCCTCTGTAAAGTTGGGGCATCTGTCTTTAGCCCACAGGCCTAGAGTCTCTCAGTCACTTCCCTCTGTGTCCTGTAGAATGTTTGGCAGTTTCCTCTGCAAAGCAGGAACCTGAGGGACCATTTTGCCAAGCAAAGTTCAGTGGTCACCTTTCTATGGGTCCTGCATGTCCAGTCAATCAAGCAGTCCAGGAAAGAACAGTTTCTTGCCCAAATAGCTATTTTTGCCAAGAAGAAGATAAACTCCATATAGAGTGTCTTTGATGCCTATCTTTCTCTTTGAAGTAAATCAGTGCTGCCAGGAGCAGATGTGTCTCACTGTCCAGAAATCTAAATTTTTAAAACATTTTAAATACCATATTCTGTAGGTCTTTGAAGTGTTTGAAGATTAACTACCTAATTGAATTATATCTATGTATACCTAGAAAACTTAACATATATAAGTTTGACTATCATAGAAGACTAATTGTTAATCTGTATTTCTTAGTTATCCATTACAATCTAAATGAGTTACATAAACATAATACCTCAAACGAGAGTAGAAATTATATATATATATATATATATATATACAGTATAACAAAATTGAGTTTAAACTTTTGTCAATAAACTAAAATCCATAGCAATGTAAAACATTTATAATAAAATTGTTGCTCTTTAAAAATAGGTTCATTAATCTACCCTTTTATCCTATATATCTATACTATCCCCTTTTCTTCTTTAGAAAGAGATTGCATTTATAATCAACCTGCTTTAAATAAAAATATTTGTTTTTCTCTGTCCCACACCAGAGAGGGCTCTTCTGATATGGGACAGAAGAATCTCTCAACCTTTTTTTTTTTTTTTTTTTTTTTTTTTTTTTTTTTTTTTTTTTTTTTTTTATCAATTTGTTTTGGTTTAGAGAAGGAGTGAGCCAATTCTATCTCAAAAACTTTGGGTGTAGCTTCTCATACTACTTCCTGCTAGTTGAGGGCACTGTATTCTTATGGGGACACAAAGAAAATTTTAGGATTATGGGGTAGTCTGTGAGGCTGTATTGTCTGAGCCAGTTGCCTTGAAACCATTCTGGATGTTGGATTATCTGGGCTATGGTGTCATCAGAAACCTTTCAGGGGGTCTTGGCTGGTCAAACCTGATGTATCTTAATCTGGAACAAATCCATAGCCTCTGGCTTTCTGTGGAAACAAAAGCAGAGCCTCCTTTCCAAAGCAACATATCCTTACATCCAAATTTTGAAGTCAAGGTACCAGTATTTTACATCTTACTTCTCATGGCAGCAGTGGTTGGCAGTGTTTCCTGACTCAGCCTTTCTGTTCCCAGAATTCTCTTCTCTGCTTGTCCCACCTAAACTACACTTCCTGCCTGGCTACTGTCCAATCAGCATTTTATTTATCAACCAAATCAGAGCAACACATTTACAGCACACGGAGTGATTGATATCCACAGCATTTCCCCTTTTCTTTTCTTTTTTTCAAGAAGGAAGGTTTTAACTTTAGCATAGTAAAATTACATATAACAAAACAATTATCGAGCAAGAATTACAGTTATATGCCCCAGTTTGTGCCTATTATAAAGAAAGTTGCTATGAACATAGTAGAGTGAGTGTCCTTGTGGTAGGACGGTTCATTTTGGGGGTTTATTTGTATTTGTTTTATCTTATTTTATCTTATTATTATTATTTATATGTCTGTGTGTTTTCTAATGAGAGACAGAAAAGGTGTAAATTCCAATGGCAGGGGAGGTGGAGAGGATCTCTGAGGAGTAGTGGGGAAGATAAACCATAATCAGAATATATTGTATGGAAAAAATTCTATTTTCAGTAAAAGAAAAGTATAACAATTAAATACAAATTCCTCTCTGTCCAATAAAAAACAAACAAAATAACCCAAAAAAACAATTCTAGCATAAATAAATGACATAAGTAATTATATATATATTTTTTCAACATTCCAATATCGATTGAGAAATTTTATTAACTGATTTTCTTTGGAATCCCACCTTTGATTTGTGTGTGTGTGTGTGTGTGTGTGTGTGTGTGTGTGTGTGTCTGTCTGTCTGTCTGTCTGTCTGTCTGTCTGTGTGTGTTCTTAGAGTTATAGCACCCTGTCTATATTCCTGGTTGAAGGGTTTTTCACTTGTGTTTTGCAATGTCAGATTGTAGGAATTTATTTTTTAAGAATTTTTTCTGTGAGAATTCCACAAAAAAAATCATAGGCAATATGTCACTATAGAGAACATTATTTAGATATTGCAGGGGCTTGAGGATAAAATTAACTGCAGAACTTTTATTAGTGTTTGGTGTGCATTTCTCAGTATGCTGCAATATAAATGTACATCTCACTACAACGGAGATGGAAAAACGAGTAAGGTAAAATTTTTAGAGAAATGGTCTCCCCACAGCCAAACTGAGATAAGTAGCACATTTTCTTGTGCCCAGGCTCCTATTTGCTTTCTAAAACTAACATTACCTTCAAATCATTATGCTACCCTTCACTGACAACTAAAAACTTACCACTCTCCACCGTTTCTACATTTTTTTGTCCCTAGGATTTTAGTAATATTAATACTAAAGCTCCTTTTCTATTTAAATAAAATTAGTATAATATATCTAGAACTTCTAGACAGTTGTGTTATCTAATATTTCATTTGATTGTTTAGAATTTATAAAAAATGGTATTTACTTTATGTACCTGCTGTGTTGATTAGAATTAACTGTGTGCACAATCATTACTGTAGCTACTAACTGCATGTACTGGCCAATTCACCTTCTTCCCTGAAATTTTCTGAGTCTATCACTGGACATGAGCAATATAATCAATAAGCTAATACTGTGATTATAGCTGATATTATAGTATCCTGACTTTTGCCTCATATTTGATTTGTTATCAATGACAATTTTTGCTTATTGTTCACTGAAAATGGAAATCTGCCACTGATAAAGCTCTCCCAACTTTTAAACAAGCAGGGTTCTCTTAATGCATTGTGTATCTTGAGTTTGCTGCAGTTTTAATAGTTGAAGAAGGGACAGCTACAAAGACTGGATTGAAAGGAGTAACAGCAGAGCTAGAATTCATTAGGATCCAATGAAAGAGAGAGCAAACTAGAGATATGAAAAAAATTAGGTCATGCAACAGAAAAAGAATTGACAATTTTATTCCTTATTGACTTAAAAACCATTCCCAAGGAGCTGTGTGCTGTGTGAAGGCACTTGCGGTGAGCTGCTCTCTTTGAAATTTACCTGAGGTCAATGATGAAAATGGTAAAGACTAGAGGAAGCGCTCAAATCTTGAGACTTTTGAAGGTCTAACATGGCCAGCACACCAAGCACTGCTTCAGAGAGATCAACAATTCAGCTTTGGATCCTGCTTCAGACAAATGATCTAAGATCGAAACAAGAAACACTTTGCTTCAGGTCACAAATCAGAAATTTATGACATGTTGCTTCGAATTTAAAACCAGGAGCTTCCCTTGAGGTAGATAACTCATTTTCTTCCAAATCCTGAGCAAAAGAAACAAATGCATAGTATTCATAATCACTATGATAGCATACAAAATGAGATAAAGATTTCAAAATGAAATCTCAATCTGTCTTCTTTGCAAATAGGCACTATTGTGTAGTCAATGAAACAGTCGTCTTTTCTTCTGCAGACAGAAGGGAACTCAGTTACATGAAAGGCTGTATACACAGTTATAGTCACCTCATATAAAGCATTTTTGACTCCTGAAGCAATCTGAGGCTTCTGTTTTCTAGCACATTAGTCACAATATTAAAATTTATTTTCTGCTAATGCTTTCTGCCATGGCTGCCCATGAGGTTCATTTGTAAATGCTTAAAAATAGAGAGTAAAGTTGGTTCTTGGCTTCCAGAGAAGGTAAATCAAAATTTTCGAATATATCCCTGGCATTAGTATGATTTCTAATATCACCAAGGCAATTTTACTTTGTGAGTTAAGAACTATAGGCCAACTTTGGGGCAGAACCTTGAGTAGAAACGGTAGGCATAGGCATAGGTATTATGAGCCACATAATATCAGTCTGATGGAAATGTTACTTGAAGGTGTTTAGGGCTTACATGAGGCTTGTTTGTCCTCACAAAGCTTTTGTGAGATTTGCCCTGAGATATTTAATGCTTCAAGTTCCAAGTACATGGATTCCAAATTCCCTGGGAACACCTTAAACTCAAGACACTGTTTATATAGTAAGTGGATTCTACTTGAGTGTTGGCAATTTAAAAATTTACCCACAGTAGAGAATAGTTTTACTCAGGTTAAATAATTCATATTACATATCATCCTATAGAAAACAACTATAAAATATTGCAACTGTAAAATATTTATTAAAATTCACCAATGCACATTAAGTATTAGTTCATTATCAATACTAAAAACTTCATGGTTTTTTTGTTTGTTTGCTTGCTTGCTTGTTTTGTTGTGGGGATTTTATTTCTGGTGTATTTATTAATTATTTTTTAGTTTGCATGTTCCACACTTTTCTTTTCATTTCTTTAAATTTTCAAGGTTATATTTTAATTACATCATTTCTCCTCTCCTTTTCTTCCCTCCAGCCTGCTCCATGTACTCCTCCTGCTCTCCTTCAAATTCATGGTCTCTTTTTTTTTTAAACTAATTGCTATTGTGGATTTGTATATACGTATACAAATAATTGCATGCATGTGTGTGTATACATATATTCCTAAATATAATATGTTGAGTATGCATGTTACTTGTGTGTTTTAAGGGATGAACACTTGGCATTGGACAACTAGTTGGTGTGCTATTTGCTAGGAGGACTACCTTGCCCTCTCTCTCAGTGTTGCTCAGTTGCTGACAGTTCTTCATGTAGGGTTGAGGCCTCCTGGGCTTTTCTCTATTCAGTTTGGAAGGTTCATTGGTGTCATCTTTGTTCAGCTCACATTTTGATGGTCATGTGGGTGGGAATTTATAGGGATAGCTCCTCATATCACTGCAAAATTCCTGATCCTTCTGCTCTTGAAATCTTTCTGCCCCTGAGCATTAGGTATGGTTATAGGTTGTAGATGCCCTAGTTGGGGTTATGATTGTTGTTGTGAAGCACTATGACCCAAAGCAACTCAGGGAAAAAGGGTTTATTTGGCTTACTCTTCCACATCACTGTGTATCATGGAAGGAAGTCAGGACAGGAACTCAAGCAGGGCAGGAACCTGGAGGCAGGAACTGATGCAGAGGCGTCAGGAGGGGCACTCCTTACTGGTTTGTTCCCCATGGCTTGGTCAGTCTGCTTTCTTATAGAACCCAGGACGACCACCCCAGATGTGGTATTACCTACAATGAGCAGAACCCTCCCTCCTCCCCAATTCCTAGAAAATGTGCTACAGTTTTGCCTACAGTGCAGTCTTATGGATGCACTTACTTAATAGAAGTTTCCTCCTCTCAGATGACTTTAGCTTGTATCAAGGTGGCATGAGACTAGCCAGCACAATATCCACAGGGACTGGGTTCCACAACTCTGCATTTTGGTATGCTGTGTATTTCTCTAGTGTCTGTTGCAAAGAAAAGTTTCCTTGATGAGATCTGAGGACTGGTGGGACCTTAAGGAGGACAGTTTGTTTAAGAATAATTATTATATGAAGCACTTACAATGACCTTTCCTTGGGGATTTGGAAAAATAGCATCTAAATATCTGGCTATGCAATTCTAATGATTTATTCCTCAGGGAATTGCATGTGAGAAAATAGTTTGGGTAACATGATCTTGCTTTTAAATCTTCAGATTTTACTGCACTGTAAGTGTAGCATAGTGTATCAGATCTTACATTCTGCTGAAAACTCTCAATATATCAGCTAGTTTTGTGAAAAGGAGGTGCAGAGATGGTAATTAGCATATAAGAAATTTATTGCAGAATACACTAGGAAAGTACCACGTGTAGATGAGAATGAAAATGAATTCGGAACAGAGGAAAGTTGACATATGGTATCAACTCAGGATGTCAGAAGAACCAACTGCAGCAGGAAGAGTGCCCCAGAATTGCTGCACCGGGGAGCAGAAATGGGCATGGACAGAACTCATGGACCAGGAACTAGATCGAGGTTATCTTTGGCAAGGATTTGTAAGCAAAGCAATTTCTGCCCCACCAAAATCATGCTATGGTCTTGTTACAATACATTTACTGGCATTTTGTGACCCAAACCCATAGGAATAAGGATCCCTAGTGGTGAGGTGCTAAGGAGAGAACCTGGATGAGGAATTATTAAGACAGATAGCTGGGACTGGGAAGTCTTGCATAAGTTGATGGCTTGTGCCAAGCAAGTATATTAAGAAGTAAAGTGTCTTATATACTATTTGTACGGGGAGACTGGGCTAAGGTCAGCGGAGAGTTAATCAGACAGTGTTGGCAGAGAGACACAGGATACCTCAGACACAGCTGTCTTAGGACTGATAATGGCTTCCCTTCAGCAGAGAAAGTTGGGTTCCTTTACCACATTTGTGGCCCAGGCCCAGACTGGACCCTGCCAAGACTGCTTCTGGACAAGGACACAGAATTTAGTGTTTCCTTTGTCCTTTCATCAGGGCCTCTGGAAAAACCTTGGATCTGTCTGGCTCCCAACAGTTTTAGAGGTGAGACTTTTGACAGCTAATCTGTTTTACATGAGGTTATAAGTGTGTGGCACCCAAAATAGAATTGGCACATCCACCCCAAATAGGAAGATGAAGAAATAACTGTTCACTCTGCATCACACAAAAATCTGCAAACTGGAAAATGGACCCTCACCAGGGAACCAAACCTGCTTGTCATTTAATCTTGAACTTGTACCCTTTATGAACCAAAAGAGAGCAAGTCATTCCAACAAGCAAGGTATCTCAACAAGGAAACAGAATTGACATTGATCTGGAAAGGTGCTCTCAATCATGGTGGAAATAGGACCTGGAGAATTATAAGCAACACATCTTCCCAACTCTCAATCTGTGATTTTATTAATTATGCATTCTCTAATATTAGCTTCTAAACACTTTCAAAAAATAAATAAAGCTACGTACAATTTTCTGCTATTATGTCTCTGTGGTCATCAGCTTCCACTAATCCCCACTCCTTTGTTTCTTTATACACTGATAATTGTGTTTTGTATAAGTGTGTGTGTGTGTGTGTGTGTGTGTGTGTGTGTGTGTGTGCGTGTGTAGCAGAAAAGAAGGGAGAGAGAGTTATGCTTATAGGTTCTCATGTATCCATACCCTTGAAATATCTCTATTACATCAATTTTGGATTTATTTCATTAAATGATGCCATCAAACATTTAAATTTTCAGAAGTTTAACTGACTTCTCTTGAATCTGAGCTTCTAGAAACATACAAATTCTTCTCTTCCAGCCTCATCTTACATTCATGAGGCAGTTCTGTTTTCAGTATAAACTGAAGCAGACATGGACATGTTCTAGAGCTTCCCCATCTGGTTCAGGTGTTCTTTATCGGCCTCGGATTGCTCGATAGACATGATGGCCATAGATTTTACCATGCAGAGCACACTCTCCGGCACACAGTCCTCATCTATCCTCTGCAGCTGCTCTGACCTGACAGAATCCAGAAAAAGCACTTTCCTGGGCTCAGTTGAGATGACAGGATAACAACCATTTACTTATTCAGAGTCTGGAGCCCTGCTGAAGCTGCTTACCCCAGCAGAAAGGATGCAATAGTCATGATTTTGATATGAGAGTTTATTATTTTATGCACAAGTCCACTCCCCTTAAAGAACTAAAATCCAAAATTAAAAAGTGACCAAAGTATTATTTTTATTATTTCCTCCAAATAAATAGTTACATATAATAATATAATTAATATAATATAATATAATAAAATAATATAATATAATAATAGACCCCACCAACAGCATTTCTTAACTCATAGTGCACTCCATGAATTATATCTCTAAAAAGGAAAATGAAAAGACAAAAAGCAAACCATGAAAACCCAAAGAGTAGAGATGGTATCATCCAGAACATGATCAATTCTGTGAGTGAGGTGAATTTAAAGGGAAAAAAGTTATTTTGACCCATGGGTCCAGAAGTCTCAGCCTATGGTCAATTTCTCAGCATTGATGTACCAGACTAAGAAGTTTACTTAGACCAGCTATTGTCAACCTGTGGGTTGTGACCCCTTTGGGGGTCAAATGACCCTTTCACAAGGGTTGCAGCTAAATGGTTCCCAATTATGAAATGCATTAACTGAATATAGGTTATGGATTTAGAAGTCACTGCTTTCTTCTCAACACTAGAGGACAGTCAGGATGATAACTGTAGCAGGGAGACTCTGTAAGACCTGATAGAACTTAAATAAGAGAATTCAATTTATTGTGTTATGTTAAGCAGTTAACATTTTCTATCTTTATACCTTACAATAAATGTCTAAGGGAGTTATTTCATCTCAGTCTAACATCTAACAAAATGTAAAAACCCAGAGAATTTAAGTAAATTGTTTGGTATGAACATACAGTGTCAGACAAGCGCTAGCAAATCTGTTGTCAAGCCGGGCTGTGGTGGCGCACACCTTTAATCCCAGCACTTGGGAAGCAGAGGCGCGCAGATCTTTGTGAGTTCAAGGCCAGCTCGGTCTACAGAGTGAGTTACAGGGCTGGTATACTGAGAAACCCTGTCTTGACAAGCAAGCAAACAAAAAGAAAAAACAGAAAAAAAAATCTGATGTCAAAGCTCATGTACTTTTTACAAACATGTATTTCTTTGCATTTTATGTATATGAGCATTTGTTTGCATGTACCACATGCATGTCTGATAAATCTAGAGTCCAGAAGTGGTCATTAGATCCCTGGACCCTGGACCTGGAGCAACAGACTGCTATAATCCTCCATGTGAGGAAATGAACTTCTTTCTCAAGAGCAGCAGGTTCTCTTAAATGTGAGCCATCTCTCTAGTCCTAAACTCATGTTCTTATGTGAATACATTTATGAACAAAAGTAAATACTGCAAAGTTATCTTACCCTCTTTCTGCTCTTAGGAAGCATTATGATGTTTGATCTATGTGTTCTCAGTCCTTTAGAAAGCTAAAGGCTGAAAGTTGGTGTCAAGTGCCTGTAGTCTCAGTGCTCAGAAGCTCATAGCAGGCAGAATGTGAGTTCAAGACCAGTTTAGATTATATGTAGGAATTCTATCTCATTGAAAAAATTTAAAAAAAGACAGCCAAAAAGGGGATCCATAGTCAGCATTTGCCTGAGATAACCTGACAGTGAGCTGAAGGAAGGAGAGCAGAGGGAGCCACAGAGTCAGTCTCTTTTGTGTGGCGTTGTATAAAAGAGATGATTCCATAAGAAATTTGAGAGTTCAGAGCCATGGTCCTTTAACTCAAGAGTAAGGCTGAATTTCTGTTCTTAAGAGAGAAATCTTAGTATCTTATACTTTCATGTTATACCAAAGTCTGACCTAAAGGGCCTTTCAATTTCCATACTGACCTTCAAGAAAGGGGCCAGAAATAAAGGGGAGCCCTTTACACTTTTGTAAAATCAAGACTACTTGATGTGTAAACTACAGATGATATTATTCCCTCTTGGAGAAAGTGAGAAGAGTCAGGTTATGGGATTTTACTGCATTAGATCTATTAAAATAAGGACTTCACTCTGACTACCAAGTTATGTCTTTATTTCTTCTTTTTCTGCCCAGAGATAATTTCAAAAATAAATATTACCCTACAACATTATGGATGAAATTTGAATGGCTTCTTACAATTAGAAAACACATTAAAATCAAGTAGCAGATTGATACTATCTATTTCTTTGTTCCATTTAATAATAGTGATGTGGTGGTGTGTGTATAAATTGCTTATTCCTACTGTATATTATAACAATGTAGATTATTTGAAGATCGTGTTACTTGGAGTCAAACTACTCAGCTTGAAATCTGATTTTGAGGCTAACTGGGACATCTTGAGAAAGTCATATTACGTTTCTACCATAGTTCCCAAAAATAAAAAAAAAAGGAACAACACCAGTTTTCTCAGGAGATTTTGTGGGATGTATTAATCATACATACGTGTGTGTGTGTGTTTGTGTGTGTGTGTGAGAGAGAGAGAGAGAGAGAGATTGAAGTTGCCATATAGTGTGTTTGGTGAGTATTGTTGTTATCATTACAACTAAATATTTCAACAGACACTGAACTAAAAGATAGTACAAAAGTTAAAATCACTATTCTATGGTCAGACATTCATGTCAAATCGCCTTCCACTTTGGTAGACATTGTTAATGCTTAATGTAATAATTATTCTTAAACGGTCTGATCCCCACAAGTCTTCATCCTTCATCAAGAAAATTTATCTTTGCAACAGACAGAGACCTTTAGAGAAAGCCACAACCATTCAAAATATACAATTGTGGACCCCCATCCTAGTGGATACATTTACAAAACATTTCTACAGTAATGGAACATTTTGGAAGAGGAGCAGAAAGATTCTCAGAGCCAGAGGATCAGGGGCCTTTCTGTGAGATTGGGTTTCCAGAGAATTTCAGGAGCTACCCCCACAGAATCTCATCAGCATGACTACCTAAACATGAGCTGAACACTGTATAAGTAACTGTCTTCTTAAATAAGAAACACAGAGCCAATGCAAAGATGAAAGCCCAAGAGGTCAGAGCTAAGAGCCTTATCCTTCACTGCTGCAGCTATCCCCTTCAGCCAAGAGACCTACTTCCTGTGTGTTTATCTTTATATAGACTCTCTGTTCTGCCTTCTCGTTGGTTGTAAACCCAATCACATGACCGCCTCGTCACTGCCTGTCTGTACAGACCTCCATGTCTTCTATGGTTGGTATTGAGATTAAAGGCGTGTGTCTCCATGCTGGCTGTATCCATGAACACACAGAGATCCGCCTAGCTCTGACTCTCAAGAGCTGGGATTAAAGGTGTGCGCCACCAATGCCCAGCTTTTGCTATGGCTCTAATAGCTCTGACCCCCAGGTAACTTTATTTATTAACATACAAATCATATTTTAGTACAAATAAAATATCACCATAGAACACAGACAACAACAATAGACATGCCAACGTGGATGAGGAAAGCTGACTCGGCCTCAACCATACACAAGAATTTCAGGCAACCAAGAATGCTGAGAGAGGGCGCAAGTCTTCTCCAGGGAAGACCTCACAAATTGCTTATCCAATACCAAGTGGGCAGCCTTGGAAACACATGCACAAGTAATATTGTACAGACTCAGCAGGTTATATTTAGGGATGTATAAATATAAATAGATGCATGCGGTAACAATTCATTTAAAAAGAGCCTGTGGATTTAAAAGGGAGAAAGGAAGGGCCCATGAGAGTGTTTGGAGAGAGAAAAGAGAATGATAAAACAATGTAACTTATGTTATGATGTCAAAACTAGAAGGGAAAATGTGAGATAATTATTGTTTAAACTTCTTTGGCAGCCATGACAGCCACATGACCCAATCCTGTCCAGTGAAAGAACACATTTTTTAACCCATCCCGTCTGTAAATGTCAGTGTAGCAACTAGTTTATGTCAACTTGACACAAGCTAGATTTACTTGAATGAAGGGAACCTCAATTGAGAAAATGCTTCCACAGATTCTGGCTGTAGGGCCTTTTCATAATTAATGATTGATATCAAAGGGCTCTGCATATTGTGATGGTGCCATTTCTGGACTGGTAGTCCTTGGTCCTATAAGAAAGCAGGCTGAGCAAGCCACAAGGAGCAATCCAATAAGCAGCACCTCTCTGTGGCCTTCACACAGTTTCTCTTGCCTCCAGGCTCCTGTTCTGGTTTCCTTTAAGCACAATAAACCTTTTCTTGCCCAACTTCAGGTTCCTACAATTGCTTTACTATCTCTGGGATCTTAGAAATGGCCTCATGCTATGTAAAAGACATTTTCTTTCTTTTGCATGAGGGCTATTGTAGCTGTTTCTATTGTTGTTTTGTGTGTGTGTGTGTGTGTGTGTGTGTGTGTGTGTGTGTGTGTGTGTTTTACTCTGCTTTTTGGGGGCCTATCACTCAGCTCCCAAACAAACACATGGAGGCTTATTCTTATTTATGAATGTCCATAATTCATAACTTAGCTTGGCTTATTTGTAGCCAGCTTTCCCAAAATTATCCCATTTACCTTTTGCCTCTGGGCTTTTACCTTTCTCTATTCTATATACTTTTTTTTTTTTTTTTGGTGGCACACACCTTTATTTTATTTTATTTTCTGGAACTGAGAACCAAACCCAGGGCCTTGCACTTGCTAGGCAAGTGCTCTGCCACTGAGCTAAATCCCCAATCCCTCTGTATACCTTTCTTTGCTTCTTATTCTGTGGCTGGCTGTGGGGTTGAGTGGCTGGCCCCGGCATCCTCCTCTCCTCCCTTTCTTATTCCTTTTTTTTTTCTTCTCTATTTATTCTTTCCACCTGGCAGCACCACTTATCCCCCCCCCCCTGCCCCCCGCCTTGCTATTGGACGTTCAGTTCTTTATTAGACCAATCAGGCGTTTTAGGCAAGCACAGTAACACAGCTCCACAGAGTTAAACCAATGCAACATAAAAGAATGCAACACATCTTTGCATCTCTAAGCAAATATTCCACAGCATAAACAAATATAACACATCTTAAACTAATATTCCACAACAGGCCATAAAGTCACCACTTGCAACTCCTTCAGTGTAACAGTTCAGTGACATAGAAAGAAATGAAAAGTGTCACTGTGGCATGGTTATTATTGTCATTTTAACTACAATCATCACTTCAGCTGTCTTTGCTGGTACTACAACCTGCTACCTTTTCGCCTTTATTATAACAAATACTGATTCTAAGGCAAAGTAAAATTTATTTTTTTCTCAGAAATTGTAGAGTTGGAGCCTTTTTATGCCACTTTATTGATCAATAAATTTAGCTAATAAAATATATTTAAATATAGTTTTTTTTAAATTTTTATTGTAATTTTTAAATTAAATTATATCATTTCGCCTCCCTTTCCTCTCTCTAGCTCCTTTCATGGATTTCTCTGCCTTTCTCAAATTCATATTCTCTATTTCTTCATTAATGTTACATACATGTATAAGTGCTTTCTTATATTTTCATAGTTTTAGTCCACTTTCATCATGGCAGGGGGCATGGCAGCCTGCAGGCAGAGATGGTGGTGGAAAAGTAGCTGAGAGTTCTACTTGTGGTTCCACAGGCAAAAGGAAGAGAAAGACTGGGACTGTCTTGGGCATCTGAAAACCTCAAAAGCCCACCTCCAGTGACACACTTCCTCCAACAAGGCCACACCTCCTAATCCTTTCAAATAGTGCCATTCCCTAGTGACCAAACATTCAAATCTATGAGCCTATGGGGGGGAGGGGGTCAGTCTCATTTAAACCACAACAATGCTGGATTGGTAAAGTGGTGTGGTAGAAGATTGTCCTCTAAGATTCATAAACGCACTCACCTAGGGAAGTTGAGTAGGTTTCCAGTACTGGGAAATGGTTTATGGCCTTTGAGAGGGCCTTAAGTCCAATTAGACAGCGATTGGTTACCACCAAAGCATAAGTGCCACTATTGCAACTTTAAGGATCACTTTCATTGTCGTGGTTCATAGGCACTACGTCTGGGTAGTGCTATTGGTTGTTTACCTTCCATCCCCGGGCTTTTGTACAGTAATCCTCAGGGAGAAAGTTTTAGGACAGACCAGCTTGAAGTCTCTGAGTCCTGTGTCCAAAGTACGTGGTGTCTTCAGCAATAGGGACATAAGAATTTACTTTCAAACCCGTGGGAGGCAATCAAGACAACAGCAAAAACATATGTTGTTTTGGGATGCTCTTGGATTCCCCCCCCCATCAACAACTCAAAGGTGTGGGAGGGGGTGTTACCATGCCTACCACTCTTTGCTTGTTTTCTTTTAAATAGTCTATGATTTCGGGGAGGTGGGGTAGTGGCAGCATTGCCAGCCCTAACAATATAACTTAAAGTGTAGGCTAAATATATTAAAATGACATGATATTTTATTCATTGAACTGGCAATTTTCCTGTTCATAATTCTTGACTACTGTATAATTTAACTTTTTCTGACAACTGTGTTTTCTTAATTTGCTTTCTTTATACTACCCGACAGACCACAGTTTTCTCTCCCTTCTCTCTACTCCCTCAGTCTACTGCTTTTGGCAATTTCTTAAACATCAATGATGTTGTTAATCAGCATTCTTTTCTTTAATTTTATGCTCTTTGCCTGGCAGTTATTCCTCTCTGTTCCCCGGGGCATTTATTCGAATAAAAAAAAAAGGATGCATTATTCTAAGTGTAAACTACAAGAAACAGAAGAACATAGAATCATGATTTTCAAGGACTGAAAATAAAATATGGTCAAAGAAACAGCAATATGCTGTTGCAGTGTTGTCTTATGTGAAATCCTGCCTGCAGGGTCCCATTTAATGGGTTGAGGCTGTTGCTCAAAGTGCCCAAGAGCTGTCTTGATAATGGGCCCGTTGCTATGGAAGCAAGTTCAATCTTAGAAACACTTGGCAGCCCCTTGCATAGGTTTTTAAATCATTTTCCCCGATTATTAGGAAAAAAAATAACCAAATAATTTAAAAATCTATAAATAGTCAAATAGTCAAATCAATAAATGAACACCATTTACTTTTCATAATTCAGCCTTGAATGGAAAATGGAAGTCAGAATCTAACAGACATTTTTGTCCCATAATAACTTTACCAATAGCTAAGTCAGCCAAGTCTCTTTTGCATCATTTTCTACCCTGACAAATGTTAATGTTTGCTCAGCGTGGCTGCACCTGCCTTGAGCAAAGTCAGTATGATGCTTGGTTTGCTTCATTGGTAAATTGGCTCATTTTCAGAAAGTGCAAAAACAGACTCCTGCTCTTGCAGTGGTTTTGTGAAATCCTACTTACACCTGCTGCCTAGATCAGTCTTCATCTCTAGTATATTTCATTATAGAAATGCAAATATAGAATGTTATGCTTTGCTGATCATAAATGAGATATATGTACATGATTCAAAACTAAAGTATAGCAATATATCTATAAAGTTACACTATAAAACTCAGCGTGTCTTCCTCTCAATTTGCCTAAAGGAATATGCTTATCTATTGATGGACCAATCTATCTATATACTTTAAAAGTTAATTGGTGACTACTGTTGAGAGTTATTGATTTATTTTTGTTTGGGCCTGTTAAGCTTGTAGTATTGAAGATAATTTTTCTATCTCCCATGCATTTTCTTGTCTTTCCATTTTACTTCATCTCCACACAGTTGTCTCATTGTTACAACTGTTTAAATTTTGAGCATGAACCAAGTGGCTTAGTAAGACAATAATTATTTCTTTTGAGATTTTGTGGACTTCACAAGTGACCTCTTGGCTTGTACATAGTTTCCACTATATTTTCCAAATAAATAGAATTTTTAGAATGGTATAAAAGCCTTCATATTATGACAGCAGTAACTGTAAGTTGATGATTAGACATCCTCATCTTTAAAATCTCTATGCTGTCTCATAATCTGTTCTATTTCCATTTCTTTCCCTGATGAGCCTCCTGTTCTAATTTGGCCTAAATATTCTCCAGTCACTCCGCATCTTCCAAATGTTCTCATGGCCCATGCTTTGGACATTGGCTTCCCCTCAGCCCTCTTTCAGATTAGTTGTTTGCTGGACCTACCTGATCATATTGGGACTTTAAATATAATTTATTTAGTAAAATCTAGTGACTCTGAGAATGAGTATGAAGGCATCCTATTTTAATTTATTTCCTAAAATTATGGGGTTTTTTTATTTTGACAAATTTATACATTTATATGGTATGTTTTCATCACATACAGGCCTCATTGCTCTCTCTTGTAGCTCTCCCACACTTATTAACCCACATTTCCTTCCTAACTACTTCACCTTCTACTTCCATGTGTGCTGTGTGTGTGTGCCTGTGTGTGTGTGTGTTTGTGTGTTCTTGTCTTACGAACAGTCACAGCTGCTATGTGTTTTGACTGCAATTGTCATGTCAAATCCAAAGAACATTACTTCATAGCAGACAATAGCTCTTACATCATTTCTCTCCTTTCATCTACAACGACTCCTGGGATTTGGAGAGGTAATACAAGTGTCTTCTTTAGGGCTGAGCACCAAAAGCAATTCTCAGCACCTTGACCAATTACGAGTTTCTGTATTAGCATTAACACTGCAAAGGTAAGCCTAACCCAGACCAAAACTACCACCAGTTTCTGGGTATAAAATACAGAAGTAAGCTTGACTATATATCCATTTAATAAAATAACAGCTGTGTATTCCCTGTTAGACTCTTTGACCTCCCTAGCCACTGGCTATTTAGTATTTATAAGTACCAGATATATATTCTTTCCTATGGAGCAAGCCTTCCATCCAGTTAGAAAGTGGTTAATTATCTCCTAAACAGCCATCCATGCACCATTGGGCCTATCTTGCCTGGTAGAGTTTTCAGCTGGTTAAGATCACTGATGACTACTTCTCTAGCAGTCTAGCTGACAACTCTTGGCACTATGAATGCTTCCAGCAGGGAAGAAGCTTCTAACTTAGTCCCAGCTTGACTTCTCTGTTTCTTAGATCCAAAGTACACTGTATCTTTCCTAAGATGGCTTTCATACCTATTTCTGGTGGGCACCCACGAGCAATTAAAGTAGCAATAATCTATAGAGTTTAGAAGCCTCTGGAGGCACTCTAACAAATAATTCACAGGGAAATATTCCACATGAGAATTTTGACTAAAAAGCCTTTGGCTTCTTAGAGCAACTTTATCTGCTCATGCAGGGTACTGCTATTGTGGCTTCTTTCTTTAAGCGTATTTTAAGTTAGTTTATAAACTAGTATGTTTAAGTATGGTTTTAATGTTTATATTGAATAGAACAATTTCTATAGAACTATATTTTGAAAAATCTAATGTTAACAATCCTAATCATTGAAAGAACAAAAAATTGAATTTTATATTTCCTGATTTTAAACTTTACAACATATCTATGGTCCTTAGTGTTTTATTACCATAAAGGCAGACTAGATGCCAATAGAATAAAGAGCCAAGGAGTGCAGTTTTGCAAATCGGTTAGTATTATTTCAATGTATATTTTGAGACTGCTAAATGTGTGAGGAACAGTCTTTCAACAAATGGGTTCTGGAAACATTCTATATTCACTGTAGGAACTGAAATCACAACAATACCTCACATTATATAAAGCAATAACTCAAAGTCATCAAAGATTAAATGCAAGAATTAAGATTATAAAATTCTTGTTTTATTTTGTGTTGACATATTTTGCTCATTTTTGAGATTATATTTTAATTACAATATTCTTCCCTTTGCTTTTGTCCCTCCCAAACTTCCCAAATACTCCTCTCCACTCTCCTCCATATTCATGGCTTTTTTTTCATCAATTGTCATTGCATGTATATATGTATCTATATATCCAGGTATGATCCTAACCATAACTTGTTGAGTCCATATAATGCTATTTGCAAGTATGTTTTCAAGATTTGCTATTATATCATGAAGAACATTTCATAATATGGGATTTAGCAATTTTTAAAATATGACATCAAAAAACACAAGGAAACAAAAAGAAGTAAAAACTAGACTTGATTAAAATTAAAAACTTCTCTGCATCAGAGAACAAAATTAACAGTGTATAGAGCAACCTACTGTTTTCTGTTGGCACTCTTAGCTATGTTGAAGCAGAATGCCAGAAGTCTATATTTCCAAAATACTCTTGTCCATAGAAATCTGGTTTAGATTGCACCAAGTGAAAGATCTAGAGTTAGTTTGTCAAGGGAATTTGTAATGGGAAAGTTACCGTATCTGGCAACGTTAATAGGACAGCTCTGAGAACCCTCAGTGCTCAGGAAGTTTCACAATTGCCAGTGGACTGGACATGGACTGGAAATGTATGCAGTTCTTACAAAGAGTAAAATCCCCAAATTCCTTCCACTTTAAGACCAAGAATAAAAAAGGATAAAAAAGACTATGCCAAAATGTAGAGCCAAAATGGTGCAGAAAATAGTGAGAGAAGTCCTTTAAAGCAGCACTCCAAGACAGATGGGAGATTTCCTACCCACAGGCAGGAGATTTTATAAGGATGGTCAGGTGCTACTTCCCAATAACCATAGACAGAAATGTATTCTTCACTATTTTTATCACTGAATATAATTGTATGCAATTTTATATGCAAGATACTAACTTTAATTATACAAAACAACTTCCAAAATAAATCTCCTTTTAAAACCCACCTTTTATATAAAGTGTATTCATTAATTAACATTGTACCATGACTATTCTTCCCATTAGACTACATTTACAGAATACAAATACAAAATAATCATCATGAGAATTTTAAATTGAACCAAACATTCAAAATATTTAAAAGTCTACTTGAATTTCAAAGTATTTTAGTCCTCAGCATGAATTCTAAATGATTAAGTAAAAGAAACTTTCATGTTTTCCGATGTTTCCAAGTGCGACTTTATTTAGTTGTGAGAAATGAAACACCAATAGGCACAGAGTATATATGATAAGCAAAGCTGCACGTTAATCCCCCAGGTGCTAAGAAGGCAAAGCCGTAGTAAGTAAAACAAAACTTCTGCTCATTTGATTTACCGTGAGTTCCTTCCACCTCACCTCCTGCTAGTCTCTTACATTCCTTCCCCTGGAGGATCTCACTTTGGCATTCATTATGCAAGACATACAAATGAGAGAAACCCTGCTACACTTCTTCCTGAGTCTCCATTTCCTTTCTGCATATGCCATGCACTTTTTACCCATCTCCCAGCAAACAACATAATTTCATTCTTTTTTAAGGCAGACCAAAACTCCATTGTGGATTTAGAATAACATTTGGTTTTCCTTTGTTTACTTTCTCTTACAAAAAAATAGATTTACTTTTATATATTATATTCTGATTATGGTTTCTATTCCCTACACTCCCCAACCTCCCCCCACCTCCCTTCCCTCCTGGAACAACTGGATGTCTGTCTCTCATTAGAAATCAAACAAGCATCTAAGGGATAATAATAAAATGAAATATATTAACTGAATCAAGCTAGTGAGAAATCATGAACCTTGGACCGACAGGTGTGGAGCCTGCATGGGACTGGACTGGGATTTCTGCATGGGCGAGACAGTTGTGTAGCTTGGTCTGTCTGAGGCCCTTGATTTTAGCTGTCACCCCCATATTACCTCCCTCATCTCCTTCTTCTTCTCCCTCCCCATTTGACCCTCCCATTCCAGCTCCACCTTTCCGCCCACGACTATCTATTCTATTTCCCCTTTCTTGTGAGATTTATCCCTCTCCTTTAGTCCCTGACTCTATAGCAAATCTCTATGGTGATAGAGATTGTATCTTGCTTATCTTTGACTGAACAGCTAAAATCCACACATAAGTGAGTATATACCACATTTGTCTTTTTTTGGTCTGGGTTACCTCACTCAGGATGTTGTTTTTCTAGTTTCATGCATTTATCTGCAACTTCATAATTAGTGTTTCTATTGCTGTGATGAAACACCATGACTAAAAGCAACTTGGGGAGGAAAAGGTTTATTTGGTTACACTTCCATATCACTGTTCATCATAAAAGTAAGTCGAGAGAAACTCAAACAGGACAGGAACTTGGAGGCCATGGAAGAATGATGACTTACTCATCATATCTTGCTCAGTCTTCTTTTATATAGAACCCAAGAGAAGGAGCCCAAGTATGGCACCACTGACAATTGCCTGGGCCTTCTCCCTATGATGATGTTTATCCTTGATGTTAAGGTATGTATCTTGGATGCAGAAGAGGGGTAGATTCTGTTTTCACATCGAGTCTGCTAGTCTGTGTCTTTTTATTGGGGAATTGAGACCATTGATGTTGAGAGTTATCAATATTAAGAGTAATCAAGGAGCAGTGTTTGTTGACTTCTGTTATTTTGATTTTGTAGTGTGTTTTGTTTTTCTTTTTTCTTCATTTGATGTGCTATCTTGGGAATATTTATTTCTTGTTTGTGCTTGGGTGTGGTTAACCTCTTAAATAGAAGTTATTCTAGCATCTTCTGTAGGGATGATTTGTAGATAGACACTGCTTAAATTTGGTTTTGTCTTGGAAAGTCTTCCTTTTGCCTTTTATTGTGATTGGAAGTGTTGCTGGGTATAGTAGTCTAGGCTAGCATCTGTGGTTCTCTGGAGTTCTCTAGACTCTCTATCCAGGCCCTTCTAGCTTTCAGAGTTTCCAGTCAGGTGTTATTCTGATAGGTTTGCCATTACATGTTGCCTGGTCCTTTTCTCTACAGCTTTTTGTAGTTGGAGTTTTCTCCAGTCCTGCTTGGGCCCACAGCTGCTCAGTCCCAAGTAAACACATAGAGGCTTATATTATTTATAAACTGTATGGCCATGGCAGGTTTCTTGCTATCTAGTTTTTAGATCTTAAATTACCCATTTCTATAAATCTGTACCTTGCCACGTACGTGGCTCGTGGCTTACCAGTATCTTTACATCTTACTTCTCATGGCAGTGGTGGCTGGCAGTGTCTCCTGACTCAGCCTTCCACTTCCCAGAATTCTCCTCTCTGCTTCTCCCACCTATACTTTACTTCCTGCCTGGCTACTGGCCAATCAGCATTTTATTTATCAATTAATCAGAGAAACACATTCACAGCATACAGATATCCACAACAGCTTTTAATATTCTTTCTTTGTTCTGATCTTTTAATATTTTCATTATTATGTGCCTAGAGATATTTCCTTTCTGGTCCAATCTATTTGATGTTCTGTATGCTTCTTGTACCTTGATAGGCAGCTTCCAATTCAGGTTATGATAATTTTCTTCTTTGATTTTGTTGGAAATATTTTTTGTGACTTTGATATGGGATTCTTCTCCTACCTGTATTCTTATTATTCTTATATTTCATCTTTTCATAGCATCCCCGATTTCCTGGATGTTTTGTCTTCAGAAGTTTTTTTTTTTTCTTAACATTTCTTTAACTAAAATATCCATTTCTTCTATCTTATCTCCAATGACAGAGAGTCTTTCTCTCTTTCATCTCTTAAAGTACTTTGGTGGGTATTTTGGCAGAAACATTGAGATAAGGGAAGCTTTTCTATAGGCTTAAGATGTTATTTGATGACAATTTGAACTTTTGTATTAATAGAAGCTGATTTCCTGTTAAGTAAATAGATTCTAAAAGACTTTTTTAATCTATTGCCACAAGATTTTGGCTCTGACACAGAAAATCTCAATGTATTTTTATTTTAAACATATTCCTGAGGGTAAGGGATGTTAGACATTTTTCACATTGATTGGAGATTTGGACATCATCCATGGGAACTGTCTGTTTATTTCATTACTCCATTTATTGATTCCTTTATTTGATATTTGGGAATATAGTCTTTTGTGTTGTTATGCATTCCATATATCAATCTGCCAAAATATATCTAGTAAGAAAAAATTTCCCTGTAGGTTGGGTTTTTGTTGTTGTATTGATGTTTTTTCTGATCAGGACTTTTTAAATTTTTTCCCTAAGTCTATTTTTCTATTTGTTTCCTTGCTCTCTGAGCTCCTAGAGCCTTTTAAGAAAGCCATTGGTTGTTCTTGCTTTTTTTACTCATACATTCGGCTAACAAGTGTATTCTTATACTTCAGTTCCATAACTTGCATCAAGGACTTTGACACATTTTGAATTGATTATTTTATAGCATGAGAATTATACTAAGAACTATAGAGCCGTACTGTGAAAAATAAGCCAAACAAGCAACCAAATGAACAAAAAATCACTAAAGCAAACAGAGTAGAAATGGCAAAAAAGCAGACATATGTATCAATGGACTAGAACAGAAGACTTCTAAGTAATCAATACATCTATAGACATACGATTTTTGAGAAAAAATCATTGGCATAAAGACAGCCTCTTGAAGAAATGGGAAACTGGATGGCTGCATGTAGAAGAATAAAATGGAATCCCTATAATAGTTTAAAATACAGTGCACCTTTAAAAGTTTCCCAAGCTCTAAAATTAAAAAAAAAAATTAAAAGTCTGTCATCTTTTTAAAAATCTAAGATCTCTTAACTGTGGGCTCCCATGAAAATAAAACCAGGCTATATATTTATATATATTATTATCCCAAAAGTAAAGAACTGAGGCATAAAATCAATCAGCTAAAAGCAAAAGCAAAATCTAGCCGTGTAAATCTCATTCCAGAACACAGATTCTAGCATCTGGAACTTATTCATGATCTTCTGGGCTCCAAAACTCTTAGCTAGCCCCATTTCTCCAATTCTTTTTCATATAAGTTTATACATCTTTCATTGTAGGATCAGGTCAGCTCCACTTCACATTTACTACTGTTCTTGACACATCTAGTAACCAACACTTCACCTTCCCCCAGTAAGCTCTCTCTACCCTCTCTTCTTGGATTCCAACCCATTGGTAAGGTGACAAGCCTCAGCCATTCTCCACGACACACCTCCAGTCTTACATTTCTCATGTCTTTAAAATTAGTACCACATGGGAAACTTATACACGTCATTTACCAAGTCCTTCTGCCAATTTTATGTGGAACTTTGGCTCATCTTGTACCACAGTTTATATATGTTGACTCCTAGGAAATACTCACACTGCTGCCCTAATGAAGTGCAGAAGTTTTTTTGCTGATTTCTTTTTGATTACAGCTGATTCTTCAGCCACAGAAGGCTGCATCCATTACCCCAGTAAAGCACCAAAGCTTACACTTCCACTTATTCCTAATTCAAAATATCATACGCATGACCCTGATAGTCTTAGATTCCCTTTGCAACTTCACAAGACATGCCTCTATTGTTTGCTTTTTTCTCAGCATTCTTATCTTCCAAGCTCCCAAAACAGCTCATTAAGCTCTGAGCGCTTGACATATAAAGCATTGATTATACAGAATAATTATCTGAATTAGTTGTCACCTTTTGAAGAAGTGTTTGGTAGCACGATAAGGATGCTGAAAATAAATCAAAGATATTTATAATGCTGGTAATAAACACTTTTGTTTGGTTTTATTGTTTCCACTAAATAATTCAGGGCAAAAAAATCTTCATAGACTGACATTATGCTTCATAAAATTGTGATAATTTCTTAGAAAATATGTAGGTATAGGAAAATAGCAATTATTATAATAACTATTATAGTACTCTGTCTTTAAGACATAAATACCTTCATAATTGATCTAAGAAATCTGCATGATAAATTATTATATCATTTTTCTACACAAAAGAATGTAATGATAGTAATCTGACCAAAAATAAAGCCTAGCACAAAAAAATGAATTGTATTTTAAATAATATAGCATGCATTTTTTATTTGCTCTGTACAAACACAGTTGAGTATAGAAATATGGTAGATGAATTTAATGCTAATTAATGATGAACATTAAAGCTTGAACAGGCTGGATAATGTGCCAACGGAAAATCATTCGTAGTAGCAAAACAGTTCATGTAAGTAGTTTGGCTAATAGCATCCAAATTAATTATCACAGAATGAATGCTAGCATTTCACTAGTTAAATATTTTATTATGGTATTTTAGATTATTAAACACCTTCAAGAGAATACTTTCACTTCATTTTCATAATTTATAAAGATTAAATGTGAGAAATACATTGATTTTTTTTTAGATCAGTGGATAATTGCAGCAAATTAGCCTCTAATCTAAAATTTAATTTTCCTTCTCAACTACCTTTTGCTTGGCTCTTTCACAGTCTAAATCAATCTTTTAAAATATGATTGAAGAGGGAACATGAAATGCTAAATTCACTATAAAAATGTTATTAGCTGGTCCTCTGAGATTCTGCATTAGAAAGAAGAACTTTAGGCATTCTACTTTATTTGTTGCTATTAATAACTGAAAAATAGAGGCAATGGACCAATTATTCTTATTATGAATGAAATTAATTTTTTTGTATCTATCTCATCTACTTCTTCAATTACAAAAACATAAGGTAGAGCTTTGGATGGTATTACTTTATGTTTGTCAAAGGTATTTTTTTTAACTGTGTACTGCCTCTTTATGGTCTAGTACTACTCACAAGTTGGTGAGCAGAGACAGATAAGTTCTACATATTCTGAATTTGTGGCTGACAACAATGACAAATATTCACAGGATTTGAATATTAAGTAAGGACCTGAATGTAGTACAGATAAACTCTTGACAAATAAATTAAATTGACACCTAATCCTTACTTTATTAGGCTGACAGGAAAATCACTTACAAGGCTTCCTCTCCCCAGAGGCATAGGTGAGAATGGTGCAGAAGTCTGTCTTGTGCAAAGCAACCTACTCTAGTCTTCTCTGTCTTATTTTCTACCCTCTCAGTACAGCTGTCCATCATTTAAAGCAACAGACACTCTTAAGCCCCCCGAGTGCTTGGTTTCTGATGATTCCTGCCTTTCTAACTCTCAGAGCTATTCACCAAGGCAAGGAGTCCCTGATCCCTAGAAGAGGTGCCCGGGAGCACTCTAGCTGGCACCCATTGCTCCTCGGCCATTTCCCTAGTCCACCCTGGTTGTGCCATGCATTGACTTTTTCCTTGCCTCTTTCACCGCACCTCTGATCATAACTTTTCCTTGTCCTCCACATCAAGCCGATGTTCTTCCAGTCCTAAAGCTCCAACAGTAACAAGGACACCTGGCAGACACTGCCCTCACGAGGATAAAGTTCCCGAGGCAAGAATTTAAAGGGCTGTGTATTTCTCTGAGCTACTCAAAAGGCAGAAAGAGCTAGCATCTCTAAAATTACCTTGTTGAAAATAAAAGCTGCAGAGGTTATAGATATCATTCTGTGAGTCAAAGGCATTGAAATCTCGGTCTCTTGAGTCCAATCTCTTTATTTTACTCTATCATTTTGTGGATTTTGTATATTCTTTCAATTGATCTATATTGACATAATTATATGTTTCTAATTAGATTTATTTTTCCAATACCCCGAAAAACTCATGTATCTCCTGGTTCCCCAAGGATTACTAAAGAGTACTAAATAGTTTCTCTCACACTTTAAATATAGCATGATTTCATTCTTCTTTATGGCTGAGTTAAACTCTATTACATAAACAATTCTTTTAAAAACTAAGATAATGCAGGTCGTTTGAAAAAGAAGTTGGTTTTGTCGTTTGGCTTCTGTAACCTTAAACAAATGAAAATGAATTCATTCATTTATTCACAAGTGCTACTGAGCAGTCGGACCAAGTGGTAACTGGGTGGTTCATGATTGGTGGATGACAGTATCAAAGAAGAGAGAGTGGCTGCTGGATGAAGGAAATGGAAAATCCTGGCAAATAAGTGGAATGGGAATGTAGGATGGGGAGATAATAACCCAAGCTGAGCAAAGCATCAATTCAAAGGCCAAGACAGTCATAAAGACCTTCACAGGAATGCAAAGACGTCTAGTGCTCTGGGATAATGCTTTTGTACACTGATTTAATAAAACGCTGATTGGCCAGTAGCCAGACAGGAAGTATAAGCAGGATAAGCAGACAAGGAGAATTCTGGGAAAAGGAAGGGTAAGTCAGGAGATAACCAGCCTGCCAGACAAGGAGAATTCTGGGAGGAGGAAGGCTGAGTCAGAAGACGCCAGCCTGACTTCCAGGGGGCAGCATATAATGGCACACAGGTAAAGCCACAGAACACGTGGCAACATATAGATTAACAGAAATGGGTAGTTTAAGTGTAAGAGCTAGTCAGTAGGAAGCCTGAGCTAATGGCCAATCAAACCTTTCTTAAGTACAGAGGCAAACAGCTCACAGGGTAAGAGATACTTACAGAATCCTGAATATGTAGTCTATTCTTTCTTATTTAGATTGAAATGTGTATCTCCTAGAAGAGGTAGGTGCTACTGCTTTGAAATAATATCAAAAATGTATGTACTTATGTGTACATTACGATGGAATGAAGGCGTGCTCCTCATGCAGGACTTCATTAGGGGAG
>CABHPQ010175256.1:0-48103 GCA_902168405.1 Peromyscus aztecus | reverse complement strand
CATGTAAACACATTCAATTATTGTTTTTCCAACAGGGTCCTGAAACTGTTGCATAAAAGCAAATAATATTTTCCTAGAGGTGTAATATTATGGGTGGTTATACTTCTAACCAGAGGTAAAATCAGATGAGTCAGAGGAAGAAAGTAATAAATATGCTGTGAGGAGAAACTGTTATATCTAAGCTATCTCCTTTAGCCATAAAGAACAAAATTGTCCGACATCTATAATATATACACAACTATACTATACATATTTGATTACAAATAGAATATTGACAAACCATAGCTTTTATTTAAATATGAAACCTCCATTGATAAATTTGACTGGAAGCTAATATTTGACAAATACTGATAATTAGTCATGTATTACAATGGGTCTAAAATTATATGAGTTTTTAAGGGATATGATTTACAAAGACTGTGTCTCCTAAATGATCTAAAGAAATTATACTGCCTTGTTCATTTGTGGGCAGCTACATAAGAAAATCGTACTACTTGCCTTGGGTTCATCTCCTAATTTATCTTAATAGATCTTACTGCATTTGTTAATGAGGTCTATTCTTTGTTGAAGCAATCGATATTGTAGGAATACCATGTCCCAGGTTCTGTTCTAGACATTTGGTCTGTTACAAATTAGGGAGGAGATCCAGAATGAGTAGAGAGACCAAGACAGTGTAGACAGGAAGTTAAGGGAGGGAGATGCTCGCAGTTTGGACTATCTTTGTCAAGTAGTATGAAGGCCAAGAACTGACCATAGGATTTATAGAAGAGGAAGTTATTTGTGGCCTTTTTAGGCGTGCTTGATGGGGTAGGAAAAGGACTGCCTAGGGAAATGGGAGATGAGAACTAGAATGTGGAAGCTTAAACAATCCTTTGAAGGAGGATGACTGGAAAGGGTAAAGACAAAGGCGGTCATAAGGTGAAGTCACAGTGAGAATGGAATGGAAAAACTTCGTTTTTTTTTTTTTTTTTTTTTTTTTTTTTTTTTAAATAAAGAGAAACCATAGCACATTGTGTGTTTATATAGTGATTCCTAGGGGGACAACCTCTGATATGAGAATGGAGAGGACTGGACATGTGCTCCAAATAGGCATGAGAGTGGATGGCACAGATTGGAGCTGGTTGTAGTTAGAAGCACAGTGTATCCACGTTAGTAAGAAAGAACATTAGCACATAAGGGCACAGACACAAACAGGTGGGTGCCATTTGTCCTTAAAAAAAAAGAATTTTAAATGTTCAAAGGGTGCAGTTATTATTGTTCCATATCACACCAAATAAGGATGAGCTGAAAGCAATCTGTCACTTAATGTGATGCTCTGTCAACAGTCATTAGAATGTGTTACTAGGTTTTGGAAACTCATTAAAAATGCTTAATAGCAAATCTTGGGAAGGAGATCTGAAATCTCGTTGCTAGAGTTGGTCTGAGATAACTTGTGACACTGTTGTGATTGGGCTTGCACTCTTAGCCTTGGTTTGATAAATTATTGAATGAATTGGTAAGGCGAGGGCCATCCAGGTATAATTGTTAAAATAACACCTTTAGACAATGGCGTTTGTGGCACGAATAATAGTCAACAATGAAAAATAACCACCCAAGACCTAAAATACTGGGTTAGAGCGGTGGGTTTCTTTCTGCCCCAGTACCAGCTTCATGGGTTGTTTAATAACCCTTCTCCTTTTTTGCTGTCTTTCTTGCAGTGAAGTTTTTTATTGCATAAAATATATAAGGCAGGGGTTCAGGATGTAGCTCAGAGGTAGAGTGTTGACTTAGCAAATGCCAGTCCCTAGGCTTTACACACAGCACAAAGAACAAACAAACAAACGCCAAACAAACAAAAACTGACAACCCCAAATGAGGCCTGTAGCTGGAGAGATATCATGTAATGAATTTTCGGGATTGCTGTGAGCATACAAACTATGTTAAAGAGGAAGGCAAATATTGATAATTTAATATTTAATATACCATGTATCTACTGTGTTCAAAATTAGTGCCAACCTTTTGAAAGATGGCATTAATGCCAATTAGAATTCATCGCCTTGAATTAAAATAGAAATATCAGCATAAAGTCTGTATGGTTGCTTGGAGAAAAGTAATTCACCATAGACTAAAATACTTGCAGAGGACCTTTTGGATTGAAAAAAAAAAAACTGGAACTTGGGCTTGGACTTCAAGGCAAGCCTTTGTCTTAGCACCTGAGATAAGAAAATAATACACCTGTTTTGAGAAAACTGCTTGGGATGTGTCAAGCTCTCAATGATACTCATTTGATTAATTTTGTTATATAATTTTTGCAAATATTATTTTCTTTAAGTTGTTTGAATATGGCAAGCCAATGGATAAGAGGCTCAAATATGTAGATTAGTGTTAAAAAAATCCAGCGTTGTCAGAACTGTACAGTTTTAATGATTAGAAATCTCATTTTGGTCCAAGCTTCTGAAAGATTTATGAACAATTCTAACACAAGTAGTAGATTTCTAGAAGACTGGCTATCCAAAGGAAAGATAGACTTGCTCATTCATCTTCGCCTACCTGGAATACTTTCCTTGGGAAACAAATGCTGGAATGGAGGTATAAACTCTTCAGAAAAGTATTTTTTTCATGTGTCTACAAGAATCAAAAGAGAATACTTAAATGATCTCAGGAAAGAGAAAGAATAGACATCTCTTCTGCTGACTCAGGGGCTCCATCATTACACCTGGTATGACTATTTCAGTTCCCAGCTACTCCTCCTCTATTGCCAAAGGAAAACCTCACAGTCTTGGGCAAGCTCTTTTTCTTTCCAAATCAGCAGACTGCTCGAAGTGAAGCCAACTGTTCTGTTTAGAAACCTCACTATTCAGACCATAAAAGCATGCTTCTATTTTTACAGTGTCGAAACACATTATCTTTGATTTTGCAGTATAATCTTGATATGTGGTAGAGTTTGAAATTTTTTTTATTAGATTATGGATGTGTAAATGACTGTCAGGAGATTTTGCTATATTTCCTACATAGCATGTTGTTTATTTGTCAGAGAAGTTTTCCAATTCTGTTCATTAATTGAAATTCTTGAAGAAAGTCCCTGAGAGTTTAACCCTACTGGACTAAAGGTTAGACACTGTTTAAAAATCACGTCGAGTTGCATCTGTTGGAAAAGCCCTGAATGTGAATTGAAACCAAGGGAAAACTAACGTGGAGTAAAATGAGCAATCATTGCAATGGCCTGAAGGGAGCTATGTGTGGACCTCAATTCAGGCAGTCTTGTGATAAGTGACACTTAGGAAGCATGTCACTCACAAAAGATGACATTGGAACATTATCCAGCTCGGTTTAGAATACCAGCTGCACCAGAGTAAGGGTTGATGAATCTGTGGAAATTCCTGCGATGGAAGAAGTCTGTTAAGGGAAAGAAGCAGAGGATGGTGGCAAGATGGATGATATTCGCATGAACAAAAGCTGGATGTGTTACTAGTGTCTGTTGATTTTGAAACCATGAAAAAACAGTGAGTTTCACCTGAGGTCCCCCCTCATTCTAATAACTCTGGAAATTATTTTCTTTAGCTTTGCAGTTTCAAAGACCATTTAGATACGTCTAAGAAATATACGTTGTTTAAACGATTGGACCAAGTTAACAAACATAGATTCAGTTGGCCTGAAGGGATACATTCTCTCCCTCCCTTTCTCATAGCTGAATTTAGACCCCAGTCAAGTCCTGCTGCTTTTCATATCCTGCTTGGCTGATCATAAAGCATCAACTGGCAAAACCAATTACTGAAATTAAAAAAATCAGCATAGACTCCTCGAGCACTCCTATAATTCTTCTATTTAGGGTAATAGTGCAAATCATAGTATTTGAGATGGGTCTCAAAGCCAAGACTTAAAATACCTTAGAAATTATTGGTCGCAGGTGAGTACAGCAACTCACCTGTTGAAACACAGCTAATGTACTTACTTCTTGGTTCAGATCATAGTCACTGACCATCCCCAGTCAATTTTCATTTACAAAATTAGATGGGCTTACTGTATGACCAGAAGCTTTGATTCAACTTTAAGATCTTCATTACTTGCTCTGGTCCAAACAGTCTTTGTATAGTGTTTTTCCATGAACCTTTACCTCTACTCAGTTAGTAGTGTCAACCCTCCCAGGCTCTGGGCTCTAGGATATATGCTTATTCTTCCACAGCTTTGCTAGATCAAAGATTCAGTTCTGTTTTCTTTGTTGTCTGTCCAAGTATTAGACTGTGGTTACTACGAGAGTTACTGCTATGCCCCCTGCTGCTTCCTGAGAATTCCTCTTTTGTTTTTTATTTATTTTTGAATAGTTACTTTAACTATTATTTCATTGACCAATTTAATTTGCTTTATTTATTTTTCTACAGAGCTTTGGGTGTATATGTATACACACACTTATATACTTGGGGGGTGGGTAGAGTTAGCCATGAACAGAGGAATAATGAATCATTCAAGTCCCTGGAATACAAAGTTCTAATGACTTTTCCTCCATCAGAAATACTATTTAACAATAGTAAGGCTTGGAAACATCAATATCAGACATTTTTTTTTTCTTGCTTAAGATGAGGAATCATCCTTGATTCTTTTTTCCCCTTTAATTCTCAAATCTAGGGCAACCATGTGATTTATTGTCCAAACTAAGATACTGTGAGAATAAAGAAAACTCTTAACTTTACAAAACATGGGAACAAAGAAAGAAATCAGTTCTGACCCAGGCCAAACATGAATTACTCTCCCCGTAACTGAAGCAGCTAGATTTGCTGACTATGTTCACAAAACATATGTTGAATGTATTCATTGTCTGTGATCATCAATTCCTGCCCCCCCCCCCCATCAGCTCTATTCTGTGTGGTTACAGTAGCCTCTAATGGATCTGTTTCAGTGCTTGCCCTGGTATGATTCACTTCTAAACACAGTCCTAAATAGCCTTTTACAAATTAGACCCCTTGCTCAAAAATCCTCTGGGATTTCACATTGCCCTTCAAAGAGATCCATACCGCTCCCATGGCCCACAATAACTTACTGTCTCTTGTAGGCCATACCACACCAGTGTGGTGGTTTCAGTGAGAATTGCCCCAATGGGCTCATGTATTTGAATACTTGATCACCAGTTGTTAAAACTGTTTGGGAAGGATTGGGAGATGTGGCCTGGCTGGAGGAGGTGTGTCACTTTCTCTGTTCTCAGTGTGAGTTTCTCTCTGCCTTGTGGTTGTGCATCCAGATGTGAGCCCTCAAGTGCTGGTTCATTCACCATCATGGACTCTAACCCTCCGGGGGATACCGTAAACCAAATTCAATGACTTTTAGTCGTTGCCTGGGCCATGGTGATTTGCCACAACAACAGGAAAGGAAGAAAGACAACCGGTATCCCCAGCTTCTGCCTTCTTTCTATCCCTTTAACATCTGGAGCGCGTACTTGCTTGGGGCAGTTCGTATTTGTCATTTTCTTTGCCTGAAACTCTTGGCCTTGGGCTTTTCTTCTCCTACTTGTTCCTATTTAGATCTCAGTCCAATGTCACTTCTGCTGAGCCCTTGAACTCCTTCCGGTGGGTTGTCACCTGTCACTACTAGCCATATTGTTTCATAAGAGCACCATCTGATATAGTGCTCTATATTTTTATTGTAAAATATACAGAATGTGGTTTTTTTTTTTTACCATTTTAATCTGACTTCAGTATTCTGTTTATTCAGTTTACCAGAGGGACTGTATTTTGGTTGATGTGGCTTGAGGGAGCCATTGCTGTTCTAGGAAAAACTTGGAAAATGCTTGACTTGATGTCATGTTGTTACTGTAAGTTTTTTTTTTCCCCCTCTCTCACATATTTTTTTAATCTAATACTTATTTTGAAATTCACCCATAAATTCTCTTATGGGTTTCCGATTGTCTCTTAAAGCTTCTTCTGTCATTCATGAATACAGCAGGTATCTCTGGTATTTCTTTGTCAGTCTGCCTCTAGGAGTGAGGGTTTGTGATCATCCAGGCGTGAGGAATGAGGAAGCTAATTAGGAAGGAAAAAGTCAGCAGAACAGAAGACGCTGCCAGAGCTTGAGTCTTCCCTTAACCATTCTTTATCCCGCTGTTTTTGGGAGCAAAATTTCCCTTTGTATGAAAACTGTGTAGACACACTTCCAAACATTGTTCTCGGGTTTTGGCAAACACCTTTTCAATGCTGCATTAGTAATGGAGGCAAAAAACCCGTTCTCCCCTCTTAGGGGACTATCCCTGGCTCTGCTCAGCTTCGTTTGTATTGGACCCCCACCCTTGTACTATACTTACAATTAGAGAAAAGCAAATGGAAAAAATGCTAATGATTGTTATAATTGGGCTCATTATTTAAACAAGTATTAGATAAGCTGTCAGGTATTTAGGTATTAGGCGTGTAATTGGGAAGTGGTTTTGTGGTCTCAGAAAGCTTTCCTGCATACTTGGAGACTCTGGGAGGAAAAGGAATATGCAGAGGTGAGAGAAAAATATTAGAAACGTAGTGCACTTGTCATACGTGTTTGTCTTCCTTCGAATACCTGTCACAGATTCTGAGGAAAGGTGGGCTGTTTTGGAAAATGTACTGTGTACTCACACTTAAACCATAAATCTCATGAATTGTGGAGTTCATCTTAGATACCCCCTGGGCATACGGATGCATTTCTTTCTGTATGTTTCTTTTGAAACACATGCATGCCATGAGAATAAAATGTTACCCGAGTAACAGTAGTGTGAAAAGAACTGAAATTAGTAGGTAAAAGAAGAAAAAAAAAACCCATTTCCATATAAGTCTACCAGAATGCTATTAATGGCATAGATATTTAATGACAGGGATGATCTATGGAGGCTATAATACAATAATACACCTCTATGCCAATTTTCGACTATCTTTTCAGCCTGTATCCCCCCAAAGCTGAAGTTTTTGATGACAGAATAAAATCTGATTTGTGAGTGTAAATGCTCTTGTCTTTCTGGTAAAATATGATTTGGATTGGCAATTATGAAACATTATTGAGACATGAGGGCTGGAGAGATGGCTCAGAGGTTAAGAGCACTGGTTGTTCTTCCAGAGGACCCAGGTTCAATTCCCAGCAACCACATGGTGGCTCACAACCATCTGTAATGAGATCTGGCGCCCTCTTCTGGCCTGCAGGCAGAACACTGTATACATAATAAATAAATAAATCTTAAAAAAAAAAGAGAGACATGAATTGACAAAAACTCACTTCTATTTTTTTTTTTTGCTCTGACTCATTTTTTTCTTGTGGACAGGACCAAGGTGTTCTTGAAGGACAGAGGCATTTCAAAAGATAAATCCTGCTATTTGTGGACTATACCCCAGAGCACTGCTTAGGTGAACGTTCCTTGAGGTTGTCCAGCAAGCCTCTTTATGTTGTCTGGACATGTCTTTACTTTCTTTTGACAGCAGGAAGAAGGTAGAAAGGGAAAGGATGGCCATCGCCATTCTCTACACCAAAGAAGCGAAAGCAGGGCATTTTCCACCTAAGCAAATGATTCAAACCAGAGTGTAACCATATGGCATCCTACCAGGTACACATTGCATCAGATGGTTGCTTTGGTTCATCATGCCATAATGAAACAAGACACGCGGTTTTGAAAATCCCCAGCATCTCAGCTGAAGAGGACACTCAACGAATGTTGAGACAGTGGAGATGACTGGTTACAGCCTCACTTCTGGACCCAGACTGTGAAAATTCAATCTCATCTGTATCACTCACTTCCTGTATGACCTTGGGCAATGTGATGTTCAGTGTTGTCAACTGCACACAACCTAGAATTGCCTGGGAAGAGAGCCTTGAAGGGGGATTGTCTAGATCAGTGGTTCTCAACCTTCCTAGTGCTGCGACCCTTGTTGTGGTGACCCCTAGCCATAAAATGATTTTCCTTGCTACTTCATAACTAACTATTCATAACTGTTATGAATTGTAATGTAAATATCTGGCATGCAGGATATCTGATATGTGACTCTAAGGGGGTTGTAATCTAAAGGCTGAGAACCGCTGGTCTAGATCAAGTTGGCTTGTGGTCATGTATGTAAGAGAATGTCTTGACTGCATTAACGGATATGGGAAGGTCAAGCCTAAAGCAGGTGGCATCATTTCCTGGTTCTGGGCCCCAGTACCGTGTGAATAGGGAAAGTTAGCTGAGGACTCATTTCTCTCTGCCCTTGACTGTGATGTGATGTAAGTAGCCACTTTAAGTTTCTGCTGCCTTGATTTCCCTGTTTCAAAGACCATCATTTGGAATTGTTAGATAAAACAGACTGCTTCTTCCCTGAGTTGCTTTCTACTATAGTAACAGAACTGAAATGAAGTCAGGCAAGTTTGTAGGTTTGCTTCTGTTTCTTCTTCTAATAGATGTTAATACTTCTGACCTCAAAGCATTGCTGTATCAATTAAATGGGGAGAATTCACTGTAGAGTCTGGTAGACCAGTAGTTCCTCATGTGGCAATGTTAATTGCTTTTTCTAGTGAGTGAATAGGTGATGGAATTTAATATTAGAGGTTTTCCTTGAAACTTATATTGAATATTCTGCAGAATTTAATTATAATGTTACATTATGATGAGTTGGTGACTAGGTATTGTTTCTATTTATGATGGAATTGCTTCCTGTTGACTTCATATCATGTATCAGAAGGCCTTATGTGCTCAGAGGTGCGGGTAATCCCTGAAGACTGAGTCATAAATCACTCTTCTCAAGAGTAATGTGTGAACTTGACAAGCTCTGAGAGTAACCTCTGTGTCAGCACGGCCTCTGTATTTCAGTGCCCAGTATTGTTGCACTGACAAGCACCGACTGTGTGTTGCACCTACAGGAAGCAAGGCAAGCAGAATTGGATGTTTGTACACTTAGAATAGCTGCCTATGACTAAGGCCTCTTGAGACACAGGCCACAAGAAAAGAAAATTGGAATTTGCTCTTGGTTCTGTTTCTAACTCACGAAGGAAAAGTCATTTAATCTTCCTTAGACACATGTTTTTTTTTTTCACCTTTAAAATGGAAAAACTATTCCATGCTCTACCATTTCACATGGATTTTTAATGATTAAAATTAATGTGATAACAATAGTGAAGATCACTTGGAAGTTTAAAGATGATTAAATAATTACAAAGATACTATTATAATTCTATAAATAGAAGGAACATTCAGGGGGATGTTTTAATGGTAGAGCAAAGAGGCCATTGTCAAGGATATAAGAAATTGCATTTCAGGAACTAGCTGTATAGATTATTCTTCAAGGTCATTAACAGAAAATAAAGTGGAGATCAGATTTTTGTAATTTTTATAATATTAATGTTAAGTATGAATGCAAAGTCAAAGTGGAAATCATGCTTTATAAACTATAAAAATGAAGGTCAAAGAATTTCAGAGGCATAACAGAATTATATTATAAAGAATTATATAATATATATTATAAATTATAAAGAATAATTTGATAAAATAAATAGGTTGGATTAGATTAAAGTATCTCAGAATTATTTTGAGATTAGAATGTAGACTTAGGATCTTGCATTTGGTAATAATAGACTATTAAACCTTTATCAAACTACAATGTTGCCTACAATCCCCTACCCCCAGGAATATTACTCTCAGGAATATGAGATGAATTGAAAGTAATTGATAAAGTAGGTATTTGTAAACTTCAACAATGTTAATATATATTTCTTTTCATAGAATTTACTATTATAACTATTATGTAGATGAATGAGCTATGCATGATTAGAAATACCACCCCTGAGGTTGCAGATTTGGGAAGAGGTATGTGTGCATGGGTCTGTGTATTTGTGTATAGCTGTTAAAGTAAACATTCAGATGTCTCTGAGTGTGTGAGGTCAGTCATTTCCCCAGGCTTTCATTTGCATGGACACACTTGTTTGGAAGAATGATGCTAGCAAAAGAGATGCTGGTATGTAGTCCCTGAATGGGGACTGAGGTTGGAGAGGGGGGCTCTTAGTTTTAGATACTGCCATTGTGTCACGAACATGGTTTGACTTTGTAGAAAACAGTTAAGTTCTGTATTTAGAGAAGATATATCAGAAGCCAGGGAGTTGTTCCAAGGAAAATTTTGAAACATAAACTGTGCATGTTAGGGAACAAAGTGATGCAGGGTGGAGGGACTTTAGAGTTCCTGTTCATTGTGAAACTTGTGAACTGGCCTTGTGACTGATTTGAAGGCCACAATGGGTCATGGAGGTACCCAGAAGAACATCAACAAGACACGGGAGGAGAACATAGAAACTTCGGGGTGCGGGGAGGGGACTGGTTGAGAACTACAAGATTATTTGGATATTTTAGGGTAAGGAATAAATATGGCAAATGTTGACTTTGTGGTCCCTGACTATATGACTGCAGGTGTGAAAATACAAATAAGGACCTTAAAGTTGAGTTTTGTAAGCTTTCAAAAGTGCTTCTTATTGATTGACTTTGTTATGTGACAATTTAATGTGTGTATTCTCCTTTGTCCTGTTTTCTTTCAGCTCTGCAAGCACCCTCATCCCTACCAGCCCTTTTCCCTGATTTATGACTTTTGGTTTTGTTTTAGGATTCATTTAGTTTAAGCAGGGCCCTTGAACAGGAACTATCTACCAGACCCTGGTGGGATTATCAGTGGGCACACGACCGAAGGCAGTGGCTTTCACTCTCACTGAAACTGTCAGTGAGTATATAGTTCAGCAGTGAAGGGTAGAGCCCCCCTGAGTCTGTCCTTCACCCATGTCTGACTGTTGATGGGCTTAGTCTTGTGCAGATCCAGTGTAGACATCCACAGCTGCTGTGCATTTGTGATCGCGATGGCTGTGTCCTGCCCAGAAGATGACATTTCCTAGCCCTGCTCCTTGTTTTAAGACTATTACATTATCTCTCCTTTTTCTGCTCTTCCGCAATGTTCCCTGAGCCTTAGAGAGAATGGTATAAATGACTTTTCAGTGCTGAGTGTTCGTCCATCCATCACTTGTTCTAAGGTGTGCTGCAGCTATGAATTTCTGCGTTTGCCGTCATTCACTGGAAAGGGTTCTCCGATTAAGCCAGTGAGTAAAGTGGAATTTTCCATTCTAGCCATTGTTATATTAGTGGCAGGTGAATTTATCAGTGTGGATGAAGTCATCTTAGGGGACTACATAGAAAGATAGTAATGAGAGACTTCTGGAGGTTGGACAATATTGATGAGTTGACAGAGAAGTTTGGAAGGAATTGAGATAGCCACGTGAGTAAAGAGATTTTATATGTTTATAACATTTCTTGTGCTTTGCTTTATGGTACCCATTGTGTACCTTTGGGAGGATTTAACCATCCAGGCATTGGAAGAAGTTGTTTTCTTTTTTTTTTTGGCTTGGAATGAGTCACACCTGATACTGATCCTTGTTTCTTTAGTAACAATATTACTTTCCTTCTAACAGCCCAGAAAGTACTAGCCAAGCACTTCCTTTATTTTCCCCCTAATTAAACAATAATTACTTGCTAATTTAAGTAAGCGCTTTAATTTTTAATTCACTCTTATGTAAAAGCTTTCTTACTGGGCTGGGGAGGTAGTTCAGTGCTTAAGAGAGGTTATTGGTCTTGTGTAGGATCCAGGTCCAGTTCCCATCATCCTCATGGTGGCTCGAAATATCTGTGACTCCATTTCCTGTGGATCTGGTGCCCTCTTCTGTCTTCTGTGGCCTGCTGCATGCACATAATGCACATAAACTCATGTAGACAAACACATACACAGGTAAATAAAATAAAAGCAATCTTAAAATGAAGAATAAATGTAAAGCGTTACAATATTCTTGCATTACAAAAGATATTTTATGAAATGAGTTTATACCATAATACCGGTGAATATTTCTATATTGGCTAATAGGAACAGATCACAGAGTGTGCCTTAGTACATCATTTGCATGTTTATTTCAAAATCTGAAATCTCTGGTGCCACATTAAGTGGAAGGAGTATGTTTATACTGTTGGTTTCAAGGAGAGACCTACTTGAGGAAGCCAATGACATTAATTAATTTGCTAATCTGTCAAAGAGTGAACAATTCCTGTCCCTAAATGATGTCCAAATATATTTTTATCTTTTATTAGGGGAATATGCAATATTTTCGTTTATACTAAGTATCTCAGCAGGTTAATCACCTTTCACTCATGAATGTTCTCCCCTTTTCAGAAACCTCAGTGTCTTAGTCACCGTTCTACTGCTGTGAAGAGACACCATGACCAAGGCAACTCTTACAGAAAAGAATGTTTAATTGGGGGCTCGCTGCTTGCAGTTTCAGAGCTTGGTCCCTTATCATCACAGTGGGGAGCACGGTGGGATTCATTGCACTGGAGCAGTAGCTGGGAGCTACATTTTGATGATCCACAGGTCAAGACGGGGTGTGTGTGTGTGTGTGTGTGTGCGCGCGCGCGCATGAGAGAGTGAGCACCTGAACCTAGCATAGACTTTTGAAATCTCAAAGCCCACCCCCTGTGACAAACTTCCTCAAAAATGGCCACATCTCCTAATCCTTCTAATCTTTTCTAATGCCACTCCCTGATGACTAAGCATTCAAATATATGAGCCTGTAGGGGCCATTCTTATTCAAACCTCTGCACTCAGTTTCAAACTGTTTTTTTGCCCCAGAGGAGACATTGATACCATATGGAGCAGCAATCTAAAGCAGTGGGACCTTTAGGAAAAGCTGCCTTACCTGAGTACTGGCCTATAAAGACACTTATGGGCAATAAAGCACGTGCTTATTTCTTTTGTTTTATGTATATAACCGCAGACATGCCTGTTTATTCTGTGGAAAGGAGGAATTAGAGGGAAGATGCTTTACTTCTTTCCTTTTGGTCATGAGTATTATGTAAATACTGTCTGAGACTGAATGACAAAGGGCCCCTGAAGGGTCTTGAATGACAGATTTTTGTGTGGCATCTAATTTTCGCAAAATAACTTGGAAGTCTTAGGAGGAAATCATTAGATTTTTATTGAGGATGATAACTTGAAAACTCTGTGGAAAATCCTAGGAAGTATACAACAGTTGATCTTGTAGTCACCAAGGAACAGAGCTGAAGGGAAAGGAGTCTAGTGTGGGTCTGTGTTTTCCTTTCAAACAAATGAGTTGAATTTTTTTTTTTTCCCGGAGCTGAGGACTGAACCCAGGGCCTTGCCCTTGCCAGGCAAGCACTCTACCACTGAGCTAAATTCCCAACCCCCAAATAAGTTGAATTTTTTATAGTCTATTTCTACTCATGTTTCCATGTCAGAAGGAGCTTGGAGCTGTATCTCTAGGTAGGTATCCATTTCCTACCTACAGACTATTATCAAAAGACTGGTCAGGTGCTGTATCTACCATGGTAGACATTACTCCTCTTTCTTCTTTCTATTAGTGGAATATGTAGTGTGTTGAAAAGTGTCTATTACTTTTACCTTATGCTATTTTATGTAGATGGGTGCTTTCTTTGGTGTCTGTGGAGGCCAGATGAAGACATCGGATCCTAGGAACTGGAATTACAGACTGTTGTGAGCAGATGTGTGGGTGCTGAGAATAGAATCTGGGTCCTCTAGAGGAGCAGCAAGTGCTCTTAACCACTGAGCCATATTAAAAAGGACATCTTGCACGTAGTCTTCTTGCATCTGTCTTGTAGTAAGTGATAGCTGTGATTATTACACATTTATTTCATTTAGTAATCATGGACAATAATGTTGTATTTGTTGTATAATTGCCTGAAGATGTAATAATACTCATGTCGATCTTTCATGGGTAATGAGTTACTTGAATCATTGCGTACTTAACGTCATATACATAACGGTGCTCTAGATGTAATAGATGTGACTATCATGCCTATTTATAAGCTTGCTTCATGTGGTCCATTGTGAAAATAAATTGATGCTTGAAGATTGTGCTTCAGAAGCAAGAGTGAAACAGACTTTTATTTTCAAAGCATTCTTTATTGGTGGATTTGTTAGCTACAAAAAGCTTATATATACAATATGTATTCTATATAATATATTAAAGATTTTAATGTTGTTGGTTGCTGGAAAAATGTTGAGGTGGCATAAATCAGGCTTATGTAAAAGAATAAATTAAGCAGGACTATTATACCAATGGATGGTTGCTATGGTAGTATTTTTTTTAATAGTTCAGTTGATTATCTGAAGTAATGCAAGACATTTCACTCCAACCTGGCCTAATCCTTCTGACATGACAAAAAAAAATCCCCCCATTATCAATTCTATTCCAAGTTCATGAACTAATTAACATTAATCTCCTTATTCTCTCCTCAATCCTATCAATTTTAATTGGGGGTTGGAATGCTCTTAACCAAACTCAACTGCAAAAAATTATAACCTATTCCTGCATTGGCCATGTAGGATGAATAATCACTATTCTTCCATATAACCTAACCTTCATGCTTCTTCATCTAACTATTAAATTCTTTTAACAACTTCAATATTCACATATAGTCTTATATTTGCATCTTATCCAAAGTAAAAATTATCATCACAGTAGTTTTCATAATTTATGAATTTTAAGGTATATCAGTTCCCTAACAATTCAGTTACATTAGGGTCTGGAATTTGAGGGTCTAAAACATGTCCTTCTTTTCAAATGAGACCTTCAATTTAAATATTAAGCAAGGAAAATATCAGAATTTTGGTAATGTGGAGATAAATTGCTTAATGACATCTGCTATTACAACTCTACCCCTATGTTATACTGCTAAATGGAATGCTATGCTACCCCATAATCTATATACTGTCCACTCTTAGAAAGGTGACCTTAATAGTAGTTTCTCCATACATGGTCACCCGTGTGTGACTTCAACCACTGTGTGGCATTAATAATTATAGTATCTTTAATGAAAAAGAGTCCAAATCCCATTTACTATTCTGTTAAGCAAGTTTTCACTCACCAACCTCAAACTCAAGAGAGATATATGTTTTTAAAAGACGTTTCTATTATACAACATAGCAAGACACAGAGAAACCTCATTTGCTGTAGCAGTTTGTGTGTGTGAGGGCTGGTCATCTTACTAGGAATAATCTCTTCTCTCTTCATCTTATACAAAGATGGATTTCCATTTATGTAGTCTTGAAACTGGAAGATCCTCCCTCCCCATGGGTTCATTTGGCTTATGACCTGCCACTTTATTATTTATTTATTTATTAAAAATTTAATTTGGCCGGGCAGTGGTGGCGCACGCCTTTAATCCCAGCACTTGGGAGACAGAGGCAGGCGGATCTCTGTGAGTTCAAGGCCAGCCTCGGCTACCAAGTGAGTTCCAGGAAAAGGCTCCAAAGCCACACAGAGAAACCCTGTCTCGAAAAACCAAAAAAAAAAAAATTAATTTATTTTACATACCAACCACAGTTTACCCTCTCTCCTCTCATCATGTTCCCTTCCCCACCTCCTTCCTACCCTCCCCACCCATCCACTCCTCAGAAAGAGTAAGGCTTCCTATGGGAGTCAACAAAGCATGGCACCAAGGTCTGTCCCTGGCGCAAGAGCTGGCTTTTTGGGACCTATTCCCTATGGTGGGATGCCTCACTCAGCCTTGATGCAGAGGGAAGGAGCTTTGTTCTGCCTCGACCTGCCACTTTGTAATAGCAGAAAATAAAAACTATATTGGTCCATACTATGTGCTCAGAAATGCATCTAGTAAGTTACAGAAGACAGGGAGTCACTAATAAGGGTTTGAAGTTAATTAGACCTAAAGTCAGATCTTGACTTTACACTTGATTGTGCAATACCATATGCTACCTTTCCTGAACATGATTTTTTTTTTCTCATTTGTATACTACAACCTCCATGTAGGCCTGTAGTATAAATTGATTAAATCACAGAAAAGATGTATAAAATGCAGAGTACACAGAAGGGAATACTAATGGAGCAACTGTGTAATCACTATTGAGGAGGATTTAATGATCTGTGGTACTATTTTTACATTCCAATCTCAGTTCCTGGACTTACTCTATATGCTGATCTTCATTGCCTTGCTTCCCTGCGTAATACTCCAAGCTCTTTGGCACTTGCGGGTATCCGGAGCACAGTCTTGCACTGGTTGTTTTCACCTTTTGTATTATTCTCTCTGATATCGTTATTTAATGGGTTGTAAAGGCTTGGCCCCAGGTGGAAACAGGCACATTTTTCATGTAGGTATACTTGCCCGTATCAGATAGGAAGTGAGTCCTCACACCATGTCAGTCACCGAACAGGATTTGTCACACAAGAATAATTTGCCAGTTGATCAGGCAATTTGCTTGTTTTTAAAACTTTGCTCCATGTCTTTGATTGTTCAGTGTTCCCCCCCCCCCCCCGGAGCTGAGGACGGAACCCAGGGCCTTGCACTTGCTAGGCAAGTGCTCTACCACTGAGCTAAATCCCCAATCTGATTGTTCAGTGTTTTAACCTTTGAAATAGATTAGTCTAATATTTGAAGGTGGAAGATGTTGTTGCTCAAGAGTGTTGAACCTCATGACCATTTTAACATACCTATCTTTCTCCAGACACACAACTTGGTCTAAGTCAGTGCTCATGGTGAGTGATGGCTCTGATAAACACAGTACCTGCCGTGTAAAAGAGTAAGTTAAGTCTCCCAACTTATCAGGGTACTATTCATTTTTTATAAAAATGCTACTTGATCAAACACCAAGAGTCAGTGTGCCTATGCACGTGAAGCAGAACACAGCCCATTCATGGTTTCTTTTTTTCGGGTCCCTTCTCACATCAGTAACGCTATTCTCATCCATTTGGCTGTACAAATCAAATATCTAGAAGTCAGCCTTACCCCTCACGTTTATGGTGAAGGCAGTTATGTTTAACCAGAAAATGAGGTTAAAAACACATCACAAATATGTCTTTCTCCTTACACCTCTCTACCCCAGCATCATCTCCCTTTAGAATCCTCTAAAGTGGGATTGCTGTTTCTCTACAATCCGCCCTCTATGGAGTAGTTGAAGTAATGCTTTCAATATAATAATGGCATCCTGTTCTCTGTTTTAAATGCTCTGAAAGCTTTCCGTATCTCCTAATGAAACCCCCTCTCCCCATTCAGGCCTCTGAGGTCCTTCAGTGCCCACCCCAGCCTGTTGCTTCTGAGGCTGGTTTGTGACTCTCTCTTCCTTGCTCACTACGTGTTTGCCACCTGCTGAATTCCTTCCTGTCTGGAAAGCTCTTCTCCTCTAGGGTGGTTCCTTGCATTCCAATCTGAGTCCAAGTGTCACCTCCCCGATAGCAGATCCTGCTGCTTTCCATCCCATTGTTTCTCTTAGTCTTCTCCTAGGGCTTATCATCCCCCAAGCATCAAGCAAGGATGTCTACACATACTCCTCATCCGTTTCTATAGCAATGTTGAAATAGGGTTGGCAAATGTTTGTTGAAGGATTTCCTTGGGCTGTGTTTTATGAAAGTTCATTTTAAAAATTTAGCTTACAAAGCAATGAATTTCACGTGGCGTTTTATACACAGATGTCATTATCCCCCTCCATCCCCACTGCCCCAGCTTCCCGCAGTACAAATGGTCCCTTCTTTTGTTTTACTTTACATCTATTCCATTACCTTTTTTCCCTTCCCATCATGCCTCCTTCCTTAAGATCTCTTCTGATCCCTATATGGTTCTCTCTCTTCTCCTCTCTCTCTCTCCTCTCTTACACACACACACACACACACACACACACACACACACACACACTCAAATCTAAATTTCCCATCTGAGGGAAAACATGGCGTTTCTCTTTCTAAGGGTGGATTATTTCACTTCATATCATAGTCACTACCATTTTCCTACAGATGCCACCATGTTACTCTTCTTCATAGCTGAGTAAAGTTTATTGGATTATGGTACCATGTGTCCTTTGTCCATTCATGTGTTGATGGCCATCTAGGCTGGTTCTCTTTCTTTATATTGTGAATAGTGGAGCAATAAGCATTGCTGTACAAATATTTTTTGTGATATGTTGGCTTGGAATCCATTTACTATGTAGCCAGGGGTGGTATAGCTTAGCTATATGATAGTTTACTTTTAAATAACTATTTCTTTTTAAATAACTATTTTTTTGAGATTGTAATCACAACATTTCCCCCTTTCTTTTTCTCCCTCCAAGCCCTCCCATATATTCTTCTTTATTCTCTTTCAAATCATGACCTCTTTTTTCATTAATTGTTGTTACATGTGTATATTCATAAATAGATAAATATAATCTGCCCAGTCTGTATAATGTTACTTGTATGTATGTTTTCAGGGCTGATCATTTGGTATTGGATAACCAATCAGTGTGCTCTTCCCTGGATAAGATTATTTATCCTGATTTTAGCATTCCTTATTTGCCTATAGTTCTTTTTGTAGGGTTGAGACCTCACAGACTTTTCCCGTCCATTCAGCTCGTGTTTAAGCAGTCATGTTGGTGGGACTTTATAGATGTAGCTTCTGACTATCCTTAGAGACATAATCCCACAGCAAACTCCCTGGTCCCCTGGCTCGCACAGTCTTTCTGCCCCTTCCTCATCAGTGATCCTTGAGCCTTAAGCATGGGAGTGTTTTGTAGATGTATCCACTGGGACTGATCCCATAACTCTGCACTGTAATTGGTTATGGTTTTCAGTAATGTTCTCCATCCGTTGCCAAGAGTAGTTTCCTTAATGAGGGGTGAGGACTACACTTACCTGTGGGTGTGAGGACAGATATTTAGTGTAGTGAGGGATGATGCTGGTTTAGTAAAGTGGAGGTTGTAGGTTCTCCTCCATGTTCCATGACTTCACCAGCCCTGAGTAGTTGGCTAGGTGTCCAGTATCAGGTATAGTTTCCATCATGTTGAGCTTCTCTTCAGTTCAATTGGATGGCATTTGGTTACTGTGGAGGTATGCTTACCACTACTGTACCCTTAGAATTATGGTGCCATGATGGCCATTATTGTGGTTCATGGGCATCATAGCTGGTAGGACTGTGGTTGCCTCCCTCCTTGCATGGTGCCTTCTTGGACCTTGAAAGACGGTTCTCAGGGAAGAGGCTTTCAGTTCCAGTTCAGTTCTGCTCAGAGGCCTTTAAGTCTTGTGTCTGAAGTGTATGGTGTCTTTGCAATAGGGACTTATGTTCCATTTCTGGGAGGGGACCAAGGACAATAGTCATAGTTTGTAATACTTGGGGAGTCTCATGGAAAATCTTGGCCAACAACTCAAAAGGGGTGTTGGGGTTTTTGTCAGATGATCTTTGGCTCTGGGAGAGAGAGTGTTGTGGGCCCAGATGGGAAATTTCATTTAAACCATGTATGTATGAATATTCATATGCAGACTTATGTGTACTATGGTGTTTTAAAGTTAGGTAGATAATGACATGATTCATTCTCCACACTGATTTCCACAGTGGCCATGCCAATGTACCATCAGCAGTAAATGAGAATTCCTCTTCCCCCGATCCTCAGCAGCATCTGTTGCTGCTTGTTCTTGATCATGGCCATTCTTACTGGGATGAGATGGAATCTCAAAGCAACTTTAATTTGCATTTCTCTAGTGCCTAAGGATGTTGAACACTTTTCATCCATTTACTGGCCATTGTATTCCCTCCTTTGAGAGCTGTTTATTCAGTTTGTCAGGTGAATTATTGGTTGGGTAGTTTGTTTCTTTTAATGTTTATTTTTTGCAGTTGAAAGACCCTTTTAAAACCTTTTTACTGGACTAACATTTTGCAATTTAAGGGTTTTTTTTTTGGTATTTTGAGACAGGGTTTCTCTGTGTAGTTTTGACTCCTTTCCTGGATCTCGCTCTGTAGACCAGTCTGGCCTCGAACTCACAGAGATCCGCCTGGCTCTGGGATTAATCCCAAGTGCTGGAATTAAAGGCCTGTGCCACCCCCACCTGGCAGCAATTTAGTTCTTAAAGACAATGCCACATTAATTATGAGAGGGCGTTAAGTTGTATCAATTTATTTTAAATGTTTAGATTTGATAATTTTATTTCAAATTTGGAGTGACTGGAAAAATTTGTGATTAAAAACTAAATAAGGAGACTATAATAAACTGTACATTGCTTCCTGAAAACATGAGCGATAAGAAAAGAATGATAGAAAAGTGTGTCGTGACAACCTCACGATGTAAAAAATAACTATTTTTTCATTATTCATGAAATATTGAAATATTCATGAAAATATCCATGCCTATTTTACCTTCAACTAAGGTATTTGGAGTCCAAGTTAGTCAGGGTATTTTCATTGGCTATTCTTTCTTTTGAATAGCAAATAATTTCTGAATCTGTCTTCAGATTACCTTACATCATTGAATAACTGCAGTTTTGTTACTTTTCAATACATGGTTGATGAGGGTTGTTTTTTTTTTTTTTGCACATTCCTTCCCCTCTCTCTTTCCCTTTCCTCCTCTCTCTCTCTCTGTCTCTGTCTCTCTCTCTCTCTCTCTCTGTCTCTCTCTCTCTCTCTGTCTCTGTCTCTGTCTCTCTCTCTCTCTCTCTCTCTCTCTCTCTCTGTATATCACACAAACATTTGTCTGTATATAGAACATTGTGTTGTTTGAGATGTTCTTAAAAACCATTGAGAGTTATACTGGTGTGAGAGAATGAGAAACATCTACTGTCTGTGGCTGTTCACTCATTCACTCTTCATCTTTCACAGTTCTGTGAGAATTTCCCACAGAGCATTTTGATGCTATTCCCTTTCCCCTTCCTAGACTCACACCCCTTCCACTCCACCCAGCTTCTGTTCTCCCAACCAGGCCAATTTGTGCTGCCCAGTTCTTGGATGTCCTGGCCTTACACTGGTACCTGGTAAATTGATTAGGTCTACACTGTTAGAGAAAATTGATACTTCCTCTCTCAGTAGCTGAGAATTGTCAAGAGGTTCGAACTTCATACCCACCTCTCCTTTGTATGTATTTGGTCTGACTTGGGCTTACACTGTTCTTGTGCCGTTCATATGTGTGGCTACTCTGCAGTGTCTATAAGCACTTTTCCCTTGTCATCTACCACCTCTGGCTCTTATACTCTCTAATTTATTTAAAACTCAAATTTCTCCAGAATGTTCTAGAAATAAATCAGCACAAGCAATAAATATTTTTTTTAAAAGAAATGGATCTATACATGTTAGGAATGTCCTCTAGGTTCCTAGGGAGAACTGTCTTTGTTCAGGAAAGAGTTAATAGATGATTGTAGGAATTAATATTACTTCTAAGAGCATCAGGCAATTATATAGTTACATCAGGAAGGAACCATTCAACACTGAAAACACCACAAGGAACCCCAAATCTATGCATCAGTTATCATAAGCATTATACTAATTCAAATACTAGTGTTTTTAGTTTAAATCATCTTAGTGGATGTCTGTAGTGTTAATGATAAATGCAGTGGGGCATCACATTGAAGATGAACCTCTATCATTAATCATTATTTTTAACTTGGAAAATGAAAATTCAAACAACAAAGAGGAGAAATTGAGTCACGAGTAGCAAAATCTTTGTTTTTTTCTTCTTCAAGTAAAAGACATAAGCACTTAGACTCAACAAGTATTCACAAGGAACTCATTTGCCCACTGTCTGGTACTTGGGAACTGCTCAATACACATTAGCTAGTGACAATATAGAGTTTAAGACATTTCCTATCTGTTGTTCATGTACTCATGGAAATGAATGCTGTTAGAATATAATTTGAGTATACTCCTAGGAGATAGCTTAAGCCCAGTAAGGTCTTCATTCTCAATTCTTTTAAGCATGCCCTTAAACTTCGTCACATGTGAGGGAAAAGGATAGATGCTATGTCTGTCCTCTTAGATGTTATATCAGCACAAAATTAGTGATTTGCAGAAAAAATTATAACAAACTAGACTTTAAAGAAATATCTGCTTGGATTCTGTCCTACGTGATGCCATTTCGAGTTTCCTCTTATGGTCACAGATAAAATGAGAAGAGTTACAGCGGTCCTGAAAACAATAATAAAGGATTCGGCCCAGAGACCAAGAGGCTAGAGCAGAGCCCAGGAGGTATTTATTGGTGCCTCTGCAGATGCCACAAGCTAATCCCCTTTGAAAGTCATGGCACAAAAATCAGTCCATTTCTTTTGTGATTGGGTTTTCAAACTGGCTCTATATATTTCTAGAATTGTGTTTGCTTTGTGGTATCTTGACCTGAGTAAATTCTAAAATACAGAGGAAATTGTAAGGTTTACGGCGCCTGCTTGCTTGTGTGGGTTTGATGTTGGCAATAATGATGGATTTGATCAGCACAGGAATTCATCATTCCTACTCTTAAATGATTACTTAGGATCATAAATATTTCTGATGGATTGCAATCATGTTGACCGGTGGTTCCTATTTCCCAGTGATGGCCAAGCACCATAAAATATCTGAAATCCTTTGTGTGAACTCAAAGATAGTGTCTGGATTGGAAAAGGAGAAAGTTTCTAAATTGATTTCTTGAATAATATTTGGAGTCTATGAATATTTCCATTTATACATTCTAACACAAAATGAACTAACTCACTTGGTGATTTGATTGGCATGATGTATGAGCCCCTTGCTTAACTATTGTAAGACCTATTCCAAGGAGGCAGGTGGAAGACAAGATAATTGCTCTCTGGGTACCAGCAGGGAAAACAGCTTAGCTTTGATATTTTTCAGCTTTTCAAAGGAGAGCAGAGGTGAGGTTATAAAAAGAATCCAGTCTTCTCTCTTTCTTTTACTAATCCATCCTACAACTTTGTTAGTGCCAGGATGCCCCATGTGGCTGATTTCCTTAGCTAAAGAGGCTGTACCACTTCAACTGAAGACTGGCCAGCCACGCAAAGGTCAGCTTATGTGGGGTGTCAATAATTTAAAAATTCCTGAAGGTCTTCTTTGTAGCTCCAGTGGCTGCTTTTCATTTGAATCTGTAACACACCACAATTTCTTGTATTATAAAAAAAAATAAAAACCAGGGATATCGTCTCTGAAGTGCACTCAAGTTTCTATTTTCCAAGTGAGGGAGATAAATATGACTTCTGTAAAAGCAATTGTGGGAAAGCAGCTAAGAAATTGAGTCATTATGGGATTATGGAACAGAGTTCGCTGAATTAAAGATCTGAGACTAATAATCTTCCTTTTCATGAGGATTTGAGGGAAGGAAATATCAAAATATAGTCAAGTTGCAATAAATCATTTCAGTATTATAAAAATGAAAATCTAATCACACAGTCTGTTGTTTTATTTAGTTTTTCATTGACATGTGAGTATGTAAAGGACATTTAAATATTTTTGAAAGGGCCTTTTAATATTGTAAGGATAGTAATGTTTTACCTAATACTTTTCTAGTTACATAAATTAAACAATTCAATGGAAAGAAGGGATACATAACCCTTTACTTGAAAGAGGAATTCTGTTTTTACTTTTCATTAATTTTTAGTAATTCTTTCCTTCTGAAGGAAGTGACATGGAAATGTAATGTTCTGGCACTTTGGTAGTAATAGTAGCCATCTGTGTTATAAAGCAGCATGGTTCTAGAGGTGGTAGATATGTTCTATAATTGGTGTATAAGAAAAGCTTGATTTTTCACTTTATCATCTGTTGTGATAATAAGTTAGATCATGGTGTAACTGTTATTTTTGAGGTGAAATACGCTACTGCAGACATTATAATTCTGAGTCTATTCCCATTTGTTATAACTAACACTCATGAATACTAGGGACTGGAGAGATGGCTCAGCCATTCAGGACACTTGGTGCTCTTACAGATGGAGCTGGTTCTGTCCCCAGCTTCCACATTGTGGTTCACAACTGTCTCTAACTGCAGGCATACATGTACTGTGCATACATACATGCACGCAAACACTCATATATGCAAAAGATGATTAAATAAATCTTTTAAAATAGTTTAAAAACGCATGAGTACACTATCAGAAGTTTTATCAGCACACAAGATTCTTGGTTAATCCAATGGCATGATTTTAAAACTTGGCCCCACCTGTTCATCCAGCCTTCTTATGACATAGAGGGACACTAAAAAGAGATACAAGAAAAGTTTTACTATATTATTTTCTGGGCTACACTTAGAGTCTGCCACACATTTCAGCCTCAATGCTGATTTTACAAAACTGGATTGATTTGGAGTTTTCAGTTGTACACTTTCAACATTGCTTTGATATTTTCCTCGGTTAAAATACATAGGGAGATGGGAGAAAGGGTCTTTCCCTAAGGTCAGTGCTTACGTGCGGAACTTCTGCCTGAGCAAGTTGCTGAATACTTAACTTTTGAAATTTTGGAATTCTTGTTGCTGTTTATTCCTCATACAAACATGGCTGACATTTTGACTGCTGTTAGATGCTTAGGTTCTTCCTGAATATGAGACGTTTCAATTGTAATGAGCTCTTTTCAAGAAAAATACACAAGTTTTATATCGCACTCTGATTTCATATGGAGTTTGAACTCATTATGAAAACAGCTTGCAGAAAGAGCTTGTACCATGACTGAGCTTTGGAACTGAGCTCCTTGGAGGGAAAAGGAGGCTGTACAAATCTTGATCTCAAGGGAGCTTAGTGCTGAAGTATAGCAACGTTAGACACACGCGTTTATTTATGCATGTACAAAACTTCATATTGTTATTCAAAAATCATAAAATGAATATTAATGATTTAGCAAAACAGACAACAGAAATTGGATCTCCAGTTTATAAAATGCCATAAAATCACTAAAATGCTCAGGATTGAAGTTATGCTTAGTAGTGTTTCTACAATGAGAGTTCTCGGAAGTTTTGTGAACTAGATGGAAGTCATGCTCATTTGGAAGATGGAATTGGCCATCATTTTGTTACAAATGAGGTAACATCTAGTGAAACAGCTTGTGCCTTATTATTTATTAGGAATACAATTTAGTCACATAAGTAACTTTTATTCTAAAGTTATATTGTATGTGACATAATTGGAATGTTTAATATTATTAAATAGAAACATACATTATTTTGAGACTTTTCATAGCCACTGTTAAACTCACTGAAGTCAAGTTAAAAATCCTACAGTTTTGAGCGTGCACGTACGTACGTGTACACACACATACACACACACACACACACACACACACACACACACACACACACCTTTTTATTCCACTTTTATTGTTTGGGCTCCCAAGCTAGTTCTGAATTCTCTTTTTTTTTCCTTTTTCACTTTTGAGATGTGTTTTTATTAATTATTTGGGAACTTCACAAAATATTCCCCATCGCATTTGCCTCCCATTCCTCTCAGGTTCACCCTCCCATCCTTGCGCCCTCTCCCCCCAAATTAAAAAAAAGCCCACCAAGTCCATTTTGTGTTGGCCACACACTCTTTGGAGCATGGTCAAACTCCCAGGGGCTAGCCCCTTAAAGATAACTGAGACCTTCGCCACCAAAAGCCATCAACTGTGAAGCGCTACATTTTAGCATCTTTATCACAGTTTTTAAGGACTCTCTACGATGGCGTGTTGTCTAGACTATCTCTTCTGGGGGGGGGGGGAGGGAGAGAGGGGAGATTGTCACAGAGGCCTCCAATGTCTCTCATTCTCAATCATGAGACTTGGGTCATCAATACCACGGCAAAAGAAGCGTTCTTGTCCCTAGCAGCCAGCAGCAATGGATCATGGACTTCCACATGGTTTCTGGCAGCAGCACAGACCACAGACCTCTCAACTTCAGGCTTTTCGTGGCAGCACAGACCACGTGGCTTCCTATGGCAGTAGGACCACCCAGACGGCGGCTTCCGGTGTCAACATGAGGGCTGTGCTGATGATGGACCACGAATATCAACATGGCTTCTAGCTGCAGCACGGACCATGGATCTCAACATGGCCTCAGACGGCAGCAGGGGCAGGATTCTCTCTCTAGCTGCTGCCCACTGCCCACTCCTCGACACCCGCTGCCCCGCTGGCTTACCAGGCATGACCACCATGCTTGCAGCATTGCAAGCATGTCCCTTTCCTCCTCCCAGCAGGGGGAGCGAGCAGCCTGATCTGCAGCAGAGATGGCGCCACCCACGGGGCTAGATGGCCAGTGGTGGCCGGAGCCTCTAGGCAGGGCAAGAACTGGCCCTATGTAGCAACAACATGCTTCTCTCCACCTTGTGCCACCGTCTCCCCTCAAAGCCTCTTTGGATCTCCAAAAGGGGACCCCGTGGGTGTCTGCAGCCGCCACCATCTTGAATCTTTCCTCCTAAATTCCCTCTTAGTGTTGATTGGGAATGTTAATGAGGAAGCATGGGCAAGTGGCTTAGTCTCATAATTGTCATTTATATTAACACAAACTATTTTTATTGATTGACACAGTATGCAAAAGAATTCTTTTTTTTTCCCTGTATTCCAAAAGTTTAGAAAACACCTTTTCCTTACCAATAAGAATTATGTCCCCAAGTGTTAGATGAGGTTTTTAGTAAACTCCGAAAAGAGCGTGCGCGACTCCTGAACTCCTACTCAGATTAAAACCTTCAGTCACTCGTTAGTTACCTGATCTTAACTAAAACAAAACAAAGCAAGACGCCTGGGCTTTGAGCCTCTGTTTTGCCTTCTCTAAAATGATGATGTCGCATAATTATGTAGCATTGTAAAGAGCATGTTAGTGTATGTTAAACACATGATGTTGTCTCCGGAGCGGAGTGACAATAGCTCTTACTGGGTGTTTTTGGAAGATCCTTCTCCTTTCCTGCGCATAAATGTTAAATCATCCAACGCGTGGTTTTTTTTTTTTTTTTTTTTTTTGTGTGTGTGTGTGTGTGTGTGTGTGTGTGTGTGTGTGTGTGTGCGTGCGTGTGTGTCTAGACACTTTCCACAAAGCAACTGGTCCTCTTTATAATTGGATTAATTTCTCAGATCATGTCAGGAATGACAAATTCTGCCCTTACACGTTTTGATTACAGGAACTCTGTATGTTGCACATCTTCATTAACCATGATATGTGATAGATCAAAATAAGCAATGATTATGTGTATACTAATAATTCACTGGGTAAAGAGCGGTGACTGAGCAAACAGAAAATATGGTTTAGTTCATAGCGAAGATGCATACTCTGGTGCCTCTGCGGCTGCCTTTCGGTGAAAGCCCCCCCTCTGGCGCTGCATCCTGAGTCTGTGTCATCACTATAGAACGTTCCCAGGGTACTGACTAAAGGTTAAATCAAACTCTAAATGGAATACAGATTTCTGTTTCCTTGGACAAACTTTAGCAGCTCAGTGAGTAAGAATTTGACAATAAGGGATTGCCCCTGAATTTATTCATAGCACCAAGTAGATATGTAAATTAACCAACTATTATAATCAATGGTTTATATTGGCACCAAGAATTGCAAGTTTTTTTTAAATGTAAAGATTAGGGGAAAATTTTAACAGTAAGAGGTTATAACTGGCTTTGCCTCTCTACAAATAGTTATGTATGAAAACACTAACGTGTCTAAGTAATGCTCAGAAGAAACCGGCTTTTTAAAGCAAAGATGCAAATGTACTCGGAAATTACAGAGAACAGTTTTAAATTTGCCTTTTCAGGTTGAATTAGTGGAAAAGACTTGAATCACAAAAGCGAATTAACCCAAAGTGATAGAATACCTCTAAATAAAAACCTGGCAAAAGAAATTAATGCATTGTTAATGCATTTTTGCATTTTAGTACAAAAATTAATTTTCCCTTACCAGAGTTTTTATAACAGAAAGTACCCATTTCTGTTGTATGATAGGAACTGAATATTATGTAGTTGACAAAGTTATTGTTTGTTCTTTGTCTCTAGGTATGTAGATTCCAATGTCATGTTCCATTCTAATCTCTATATTTAGAAGTTCATTTCTTGCCTTGAGACTCCAAAATCACTCATATAACAACACAGTAAATGTAGTGACTATTCAAGCCCTCCTGTTTTGTGCTGTGGATAATCAAAGAGCCCAATGGTACACCGACATCTTCATGTTCCAGATCATCCTCTGTCTTTAGCCAGGTCAACGCTGATGCTTATCTGCCACCATGAAGCAAAGCAACCACGCCTGTGTGCCATGGGGACAGATCCCTGCACGTGTCTGTGTTCTGACCTTCAGAGCCTGTTTTTCCTTCACAAAGATGTGATGAAGGATGGGAGCATTCAGATAGAAGATATTCCTGGGTTGTCTAATCACAGGAGACTTTAAAAGTGAAATGCCCTTTCTGGGTCAGAGGAAGGAAGTAAAGTATGAAACATGAGAACTCCATCCTGCTGCTGGCTTTGAAAGACAGGAGAAGGGCCCTGAGTTGGGGCATATGTGACCTTTAAAAGCAGGTGTTTAGTGTTTAGACCTCTGTTGTTCACCTGGAAGGATTTTTTTTTTTTGGTCAACACACATGAGCAAAAAAACCAAACCAAACCAAACCAAAACCAAACCAAACCAAAACAACAACAACAACAACAACAAAAACAAAAAAAAAAACCCCAAAAACAAAAAAAACCCCAAAAAACCTGGATTCTTGCCCTGAGGCTACAGGAAGGAATGTAGCATGTCAGGATTCCATTTTTTTTCCTTCCTTCCTTCCTTTCTTTTTTTTTTTAAGTGTGGTGAGACTTTGCATATTTAATCTTGAGAATTATAGGAGAATAGGGGTTGGGGATTTAGCTCAGTGGTAGAGCGCTTGCCTAGCAAGTGCAAGGCCCTGGGTTCGGTCCTCAGCTCCAGGGGAAAAAAAAAGAGAATTATAGGAGAATGAATTAGAGCTGCTTTTAGCAATTACATTTGTTATAGAACAATAGAAAACTAATTTGAGTTTCAGCGGCATCACCTCTGCACGTCCTATTAGATCAGGGCAAAGGGATAGTGAGGTTGTATATGATTAGGGATAATTTCAGGCTTTAGTTGGGAAAAGTAGCTTAGAAGTCACACTGGTCAATCACTGCTCAGCTGTCTACTGCAGGATCACGAGGAAATTTTCAGCTCATACACTGTGACATGAACTCAGCTTGTCATTGTAAACTTTGACTTTCCCCACCATGGCTCTCATATGCTTAACTGGACTGTATATAGATTTCCGGCAGGCCTTGTCTTTCTGATCTAAAATCTAAGACTTAAAATAGTCCTTCCAAGCTCCTTTGCACTTTCCTCCTAGGCATACATTTTTAAAAAATGTTTTTAATAGAAGAAGAATTACATCCCTTTCCCCATTCCAGCTCTCCCAGGTATCTTCCTTCTATCCCCTTTCATGCTCTCTCCCAATTCTCAAGTTGATAGCTTGTTTTTCTTTGATTATTTTTGTTATACAACTTGCTGAGTCTGTTTTCATGTTGTATGTGTATATAGTTTCAGGGCTAATCACTCTGTGTTGGACTACCAATAAGTACACTTATCCATGGGAGAGACTAATTCTCCTTTTTCCAGTAGTCATTAGTTACTGTAATTCTTTGTGTAGGGGTGGGATCCTGCAAAATACCCTCCTTCCATATTAATATGTCCGTTCATCTTGCCATGCTGAGCTTCAAAGTTTCAATAAATGGTACTTACGTGAGGGTGGCAACTCACAGCTGTCCAGTTGGACTCACGGCCCATTCAACAGGAGGGAAATTATACCTGGTACTGGAAACCTAGCTGGCTTTCTGGAGGTATTGTGGTCCCGGGCATTAGGAAAGGGTCTACCATTGCTGCTTTGCTAGACCAGCATAATTCCTAATACTTTCTAAATTTTATCCTAATAACCACAGATAAGTGTAGCTCTAACCCCTCATCAAAGAAACTCTCTTTGCAGCAAGTGGAGACCATCACATAAAACCATAACTGGTCCCAGTGCAGAGATTAATGGATCATGGGGGGTCTAGCCCCAGTGGATATATCCACAAAACAGATCCTAAAGTTATGGCTCAGGGAACATTATGAGAATTGGGACAGAAAGATGATAAGAACCGGAATTCCAGGAAGTTTGCAGTGAAACAATCTCTCCTAGAAATAGCTGCATCAACAAGCCTGGAAGAATGGCATACGTTTTCGTGTTGACCTTGGGTTCTTATTCCTAAAATGACAAAAGTAAGCAGGAAACAAATATCACGACTATTCGAGAAAATGCTGAGAGATAAAGGTAACAATAGTCTTAAAAAAAAAAACACCCAATCTTAAAATGTTATGTTATACTCTGAAGAAAAGAAAGCCCTAACCTCTTGTTAGGGTACACTGAAAACCTGTCTTCTCTACTATTCTTACCTTATTTCTTTTTGTGTCTCCACCCCGATGCAAGGTGTACCCCCGGAAGGTAGACCATGTCACTAACAAACTTAGCAAACCTTTTAAGATCGATTTGATCTTAAAAATGAAAGTTCAATATGATGACCAACATAGCATGAACATTCTAAGGGTGCAGCAGTGGCACCCTTTTATCTTGGCATTACCCAGCAGCTGTCTAATTTGCAATGGCAATTTTAATGACTGATTTCAAATGGAAAATCATGTCTGGTCCTGGAAACCTACCCAACTACCTGAGGATTGTAAGGTCATGGATCTTAGGGGAGAACCCACTACTGCTGCTGTATTAAACCAGCGTAGTTCCTAACTGCAGTGTAAATGTTTATCTTTATACCCATGGATACATGTAGCGCTCATCAACCTTCCTTTGAAGCCGATGGAGACCATTAGAGAAAACCTCAACTGGTTAAAAAGATGAGAAGAACTGGTTGTGTGGTGCCCAGCTCCAGTTGATACGTCCACCACACAGCTCCTGCACCCAAAGCTCAGGAAACATGACACAAGAAAGGTAGAAAGAGTGTAAGAGCCAGAGGACCAGGAAGTCTTCTGTGATAGTGTGTCTCCTAGAGATGGTAGGAAAGCTTCAGCCATGATACCGTAGTAATATGGCTGCCTAAACAAGACCTGAACAGCACAACATTCATAAATATGCTAACACAGAAAGGGGAACTCTCTCACGGCCCCTCCCACAGACAAAGAACTACAGGCAACTAAGGAATGCAAGAGTGGGAGAAATAGTTTGCCCCAGAGATGAGCTCTCTAATTGGTTATCCGATGTCAACTTGTTAGCTCTAAAAAATATACATACAAGTAACACTAAATAGAGTGAGCTGGGTGTAGTTATATATTTAATGAAAATATAAAAATAACAATAACAAAGAAAAGGAGGTTATGAATTTGAGAGGAAAAAAGGGGTACATGGGAGGGACTTGAGGGAGAAAGTAAAGGGTAAATGATTCAATTATATTTTAATGAAAAAAAATACTGATTAACTTAAACATTGAAGATGTTCTGTGTCCTGCAGTATCAAATATTCAGTAGAAACCTGTTGGCACATCTCATTAGTGTGCAAATTTGTTTTAATTTCTAATAAATAAAAAATTGTATGTATACCCAACAGTTTTTAGAAGTAAATTTTATGATCTCTTGTAAGCAAAATAAAAAAGTAAAGTTGTATTTGGTTTTCTATTAAGTTGCCAAGTGGGAAAGTTTTAGGTTTTATGTCTTTTCTTTTTCTCGAGTCTCATAGATCCTCTCAATGCCTGTCTTCCCTGTACTGAAAAGCTCGACACTCTCATGCTCACTGAGTGCATGCTGGAACATTCCTTATAGAGGTAGATTTATCTTTTTGGTCATTTCTATCTAACTAATACCCTCAGAAAATTGCCTGATTTGTTATCTTGTAGGTACTTGGTAGATGCTGAATTAAATCAATGGCTGACTGATACTTTCTTACTTTTTCTTTGGAAACATAGAGTGATGCTTCTGCTTCACAGAACTAGTTTCTATACCTCGTAAAATGAGTAGCTTCCAAGTGATAACTTGATTAAGTTGTATTAGTAGACTGAATAAAGATGCAGAATGTCTCTCTCCCACAACTGTAACTACTCTTCCATTACTCCATGTAGGACCTATTTGTTATTTATGGCATCTATTTAGACATATCTACATGTAAAGGGCTTCTGTTACAGTTGCTCAGGGAAGAGGGCATGAGTCAAAGTCAAAATCCTACCCAAAGTTGACAGTTTTCAAGACCAAAGAGAACAATTAACCAGCAAAATCTCATTGTGTGGAAAGGCAAGTGTCTCAGTTAGGGTTTCTATTGCTGTGAAGAGACACCATGACCATGGCAACTCTTATGAGGAAAACATTTTAATTAAGGTGGCAGTTTCAGAGGTTCAGTCCATTATCATCATAGCAGGGATCATGGCCATATGCAGGCAGATGTGGTACTGGAGAAATAGCTGAGAGTCCTACATCTTGCAAGCAACAGGAAGTTGACTGAGACATTGGGCAGTATCCTGAGCATAGGAAACTGCAAAGCCCGTCCCCATAGTGACACATTTCCTCCAACAAGGCCATACCCACCCCAACAAAGCCACACCTCTTGATAGTGCCACTCTCTATGAGATTATGTGGTTCAATTACATTCAAACTACCACAGCAAGGCAAGAAGACATGATTGTCTTGATACCAGTTTGGGAGTTGTGCAGGAAAGTTTCTTTGAATATTTATAAAGAGCATGGCTCTTGGTAAGTTTGACATTTAAATTCTTGCTGCTTGTGTGGTCCATTTAAACATCGTGAACAAATGCTGATTTCATCAGGTCCTAGATTTCATTTTTCTTTTGGTTTCCTTTGTGGAGAAGCCAATGCTTCTCCAGAGGAAGCCTTCTTCTATCTAGGCCCTTAAATATGCCTTATATGAGTTAACAAAGAAAATTACTTCATGGTTAAAGTGGAGCTCTAGATGAGAAAATTAGAAACATTGGACAATGAGATCCTATAGCATAGAATTATATTACCCCAGAACTCCTGCCTCCTAGTTCCATATTCTTTTGTATGTGGTTTCCCTCTTAAATGTGGGTGGAGCTTCTGTTTCTTAACCAGTAGAATATGGCCAACGTTGTAGAATGTTACTCCTGTGGTTATGATAAGTAACATTTTATTGACATCTTGCAAGGTGACTGATCCTCTTGGTGGATCTGGAGAAGCATGATGTTGTGTGGTAATCGACACTGTGGAGAAGGCTGCATTGTAAGGATCTGGTGGTGAACTCCGTAAGAAGAGCCTGGTATCTATGACTGGAAGATGAAGAATAACTGAATGTTACTGTTCTACTTGGCTTTCTGTTGCTGTGATAGAACACTGGCCAAAATCAACCCGGGGAAGAAAGTGTTTATTTCTTCCTGCATTTTATTGTCAATCATCAAGGGAAGCCAGGGCAGGAGCTTGAGGCAGGAACCTGGAGGCAGGAACTGAAACAGAGACCATGGAGGAGTGTTGCTTGCTGTCATGTTTCCTCTGGCTTGCCCAGCCACGTTTCTTATAAACTTGAGATCCACCTCTCCAGAGATGGTGCTGCTCACGGTGGAAAGGTCCCTCCTACATCAATTCAGTACCAGGAAATGCCTACAAAGGCATTCCCACACATCTGATAGAAGCGATTCCTTAGTCAAGGCTCCCTCTTTCTAGGTGGATCACATGGATAATGTAACCTAACTATGACAGTTTCCAATAACCATGTGAATCTGGAAGTGGGTCCTTCCCTAAGTCTGCTCTAAAATGAGACCTTTGCTTGGGGGCACACCTTGATCTGAGAAGCCATCTAGAAAGTATCCAGACTTCTGACCCACAGAAACTGTGAAATGATAAGTATGCACAGCTTAAAGTTTCCAAGTGTTTGGGAATATTGGTTTGAAGCAGCAAGCATCTGATTGATTCTCAAAGACTTCAGATATTAAAATAATTCACTGCAAAACATGTAAGGTATGTTTAGTGTAGTTAGAAGAAATAAAGGAACTGATTAAAATGTAAGATATTAAAAGTATGTGAAAACAATGGAATAAACATAAAAAATGAATAGAATAAATAAATATAAATTCAGATATAGGAAATTAGTGGGTGTATATGGTTCCAGGGCTGACTACTTTGTGTTGAACAACAAATTAGGGTTCTCATCCCTGAGAAAGGCTAACTCTCCCTTTCTCAGAAGTCATTAGTTGTCTCTAGTTCCTTGTTCAAGGGTATGACCCTGTGAGATTTTTACTCCATCCATTAGCCTGTCTATTAATATTGCCTTTGTTCAGTTGTTCTTTGTGCGGACTTTTCTAGGAGAGACTGTTTCATAGCGGACTTCCTGGTATTCTGTGTCTTACAATCCTTCTCCTCCCTGAGCCACATGTCACAAGTGCAGGAGCTGTGATGTAGACCTATCCAATGGGGCTGGGCTCCCCACGATAAAATTGATCTCTACATTATGTCCAGTTGTAGTGTTCTGTTATGGTCTTCATGTGCTGTAAAGAGACACTTCTTTGATACACATGCAGATTTAGCGGGTTGTATTTACATATCTGTGCATAAACGCATACACACACACATCTTATATATATACACAGGGAGGAAGAGGCTATCAGTCTGAGAGTGGGGGCGTAGAAGGAGCTGGCTGGAAAAGACCTGGGACCAGCTGAAGGGAGAAATAGGAAGGGGGAAAAGATAGACGTAATTAGATGTCAGTAAAAATGTATAAAGATGAATAAAAATCAATAAAAAATTAGTGGATAGCCTGAATAATAGATAAAACTGAAAATAGAATTAGTGGCCCTCAATCGGAACTTACTCAGAATGAGCTTCCTTGTATCAGGAATTTCTTCATAGGGAATGGTTTTCCTTTGCTTTTTACAAACTTCTTGCATGGTGGGACAGGAAGGAAGCTGTCTGAGGCCCCTTTGATGAGGACATCATTCATGGAGTTCTATCCTCATGGCCTAGCCACCCACCACCTTCTAATGCCATCATAATATCCATTAATATTTGACATGAATTTTGGAGGTATAAAATACTCAATAGCTCTAGAAACATTGGGGAATACTTTTTGTTTCTTAATTGCATTTGGAAGGGAAAAATACCATATTCAAAGATAAGGTTCTGGGATGAAATCAGGTGTCCATATCTTCCTGTGAGTCTGTTTGAACATGCTTCATACCTGAAATCGCCAATTAATGCAAGTCCAGAAAACAATGCATTTAAAAGTGCCATGAAGTGTCTCCAGGTATTACATATGGAGAACACGGCTTTATGGAATGAAGCCGGTTTGACATAAAGTAGCAGCTTCCACATTTCAAGCATCCAGAGGAGCTTTATAAAAAAAAAGCCATTAAGTATGAACAGCTCCATTTGTACTCAAGGTTTATGAGATTCCAGAAATATCATTATACTGCCTCTATTTTACAATGCAACTCACATCAAAATATACCTTCCCTCCCTTGGAAAAAAAATCAGGTTTCAGTTGGCTAACACTTGAAGTACCGTGCATCCTGTATCCACATCATTCTGCCTGAAAATGCTGAGAGAACTCAAGGATCTTGCCTACCCTAAGACTTAGATTTTATTGTACTGGAATTTTGCTTTTGAAAAAAAAATGACAACACAACGGCCTTGTGTTTATATTAAATCTATGGCACTAGTGATGAAGATGTTGACACAGTAAACTTAAAAGCCATCCAGTATTGTGCTCATGTTTGAGTCAGTTCACAGACAACAAAATCATTACTGGAACTGTGGCTTTTGCTATTGTGTACTTTTGTCTCTGGATTTCTGCTGGCCTTGATGGTTTGGTCCCCAGCATCAGCTCTATTATTCACTGTGAGTACATAATTGTATCGTTTGTTACTGGGTTGAGGTTTGTGTTTTTTTCTGTCATTTTGAGTACCTGGCCATGGTTCTTTTTTTCCCACATAGCTGTGGTGTGTCGCCCAAGGAAAACACGCTAATGGTTAACCTGAGCGTAACATTTTCTGTTTGGTAAGACCTGGGTTTAGTTATCACCAATATCATTCTATGTGCATCTCACATCAATTGATCAGTTATGATACTGTTTCCATTTTTATAGCTTAGTGAACCCAAACCCAGAGTGATGACAAGGAGCTTCTAAGCGACGGAACCAGGACTTGAATGAGGGAATCTCATTCCATTGTGTTATGCAGCTGCTTCCAAAATTGCAAAAGAAAGAAAAAGTGTAAGGATTCACTCTTAGTTGTTTTCTCGCCAACCAAGTGATTGACAACCATTCTGTCGGCATCGTGGACACTTTATTTTATGCTAAAATGTTTTGGATTGGATGGCTTTAAGTAGACTAAGTTACAAAATTTGTGTTTTATTTATGAATTTATTCTATCAGAAACTAGTAAAATATTGATTTACTATGTTCATATAGCAGTCTATGTATTCTGTATATCCATTTCTCTGTTCAGAGTCTCTTCAGTTTTCAGATGTGTAAAGGTATTCTTACCAAATCACAATGAGAGGGTAGCCAGGAATCTTCTTTAACAACTTCCTGATTAGATATATGCATGCAGGAGGATCATACACTAACCAGGCAACTACCCAGACAGCGATTAGTGATGGTAGTTAGACACGTGATACTTGGAGAAATGGAAATCAGTACTTGAGGGGAACACACTGACTGCTTTTTGTGTGTGTGTGTGGTAGTTTGAAAGAAAATGGCCCTCAAAATGAGTGGCACTATTAGGAGGTGTGGCCTTGTTGGAGTGGGTGTGGTCTTGTTGGAGGAAGTGTGTCACTGTGGAGGCGGGCTTTGAGGTCTCTTTTCTCAGCCTTCACTCAGAGGGACAGTCAATCAACTTGCTGCTGCCTTCTGGTCAAGACGTAGGGAACACCACTTCCGCCTGCACGCCTCCATGCTCCCCGTCATGATGACAATGACTGAACCTCTGAAACTAAGCTGCCACCTCAATTAAATGTTTTCTTTGTAAGAGTTGTCGTGGTCATGGTGTCTCTTCACAGCAATAAAAAAACATAAAATGAAAAAACAAAAACAAAAACCTAACTTAGACAGTATGCTTCAGTGATTTTGATTTTGACGACAATGACCTTTCATTTTTAGAAGTCTTTATAATGTCCTCAGTCCTTGGCTTACTGGTCCCAGCATTTAAATTTTGAATCTTTGTAATGTTTTTGTTTCATTGCTTAATTCAGAATTCTCTAAAGCTGTGAAAGGGAACTCTGACCTTTTAGTTTTTTTCCTCCCCATTCCCCTTTTACTCCTTAAATGAGCCAATGGTAGTTCAACTTGGTTTTTAAAATGTCAGAATAAAGTGATTTCTACTCTCAGTGAGGGTCAGACGCTGGTTCCCCCAAAATAACATCATAAAAAAAAACGACCAGTTTTGAATCTTTACTTCCCTTTTAGTAAACAATAAATATCATTGCCTGGGCAGAGTTATTATTATGAGTCATCAGTTGGATATGGTTGTAGTTATTGGGTGTCTCTGACATTTACCCATTCATGCATATGCTTTGTGTTATGATAGTTGCTAATAGTATACAATGAAATAGTGGTTGACAGAGAGATGTTCCATTAGCATAATCAGTTCATTTTAGAGGACTGGGTAGAGAATTATTCTTATTATCATCATTATTTAATTTAGTTAATTTGTTTTTTAGGCATGTGTGAGTGCCTGCATGTATGTCTGTGTGCTACATGCATGTAGTGCCCATGGAGGCCAGAAAAAGAGTAGTAGATCCCCCAGGACTGAAGTTACAGATGGTTGTGAGCTGCTGTGTGGGTGCTGGGAGGTCAATCTGGGTCCTCTGGAAGAGCAGCTAGTGCTCTTAGCTGCTGAGCCATCAGCCCCTATTATTAAAGGTTTATTTTGCCTCACAGTTTCAGGGTTCAGTCCATCATGAAGGGGAAGGCATGGTGATTGGAGGCTCCTTGTTTGTACCTACATGGTTCAGGTATTATAGCGGCGAGAGATGAATTCTGGTCCATCAGTGGCTTTCTCTTTTTTCACTTTTTAATTCAGTCTACACCACGGGATAGTACCACCCACATTCAGGGGAGGCCTTCCATTCTTATTTAAGCTATGCTGGAAATATCCTTCCAGGTGAGAATTTTTTTTTAAAAGAAAGTGGCTTAAATGTTTTGATTTCGCTTAATACGTTTAATCATTTCCTGTAGCCGCCATGTGTCATACACTTTTAAGGTTACACTGTCTCTCATTGCTGAGTGGCATTTTATATGTGGCTGCATGACTTTGAGGATCGCATGCTGTCATCTGTCACTGCATTTCTATTTTTTATGGACAATAACAAGTATGGGTATTTCCTGGCTCACCATGGGATCTAAGTAAGTAAACTGGAGTACCAAGCAATGAGAAATTACACGTTTAAAAAAATTCTTCAATAGCTTCAAACTATTTATTTCTGTTACTGCTCTTAACAGAAGCTCACTTAAAATACAGTGGGGGAAGTATTCTTCTAAATAATGTTTCCCACCCTTACCTCATGACCCTTCTTGAGGCATTTTTCTTGATTCTTTTTATTGTCAGTACTCAGCATGGAGCAGGGGTTACAGACGTAAGGAGCAGGGTTATGGGTAATGCGATTGTCACTCTTGACCGTACATGTCGATATCTGCTTATAGATCTGGATAAAGTCTGGACTCGGGGAAAAGGTGGTGGAGTTTGGGTGGATCTGTATACCTCACTGAGTTGAAGACCCAACTCGTCAAGGATTGCTGAATGGTTAAGTGGTAATTAGACACCTAGCTGTCAGAAAGCATGGGCCTGAAATAATAGAGCAATAGCAACAGCTGATTTAGGAAAATAATTTAGCCACAGCACAGACGCTGTTAAGGTGCATTTTCTTGGAGACCATGAACTTTCAGATTTGACAGTGTTGGCAGTTTGGAAATCTTAGAGATGGGAAGTGTCTTTGTGCTGGGTAGTTTATGTCAATGCGACACAAGCCAAAGTCATCTAAGAGTAGGAAGCTCAATTAAGAAAATGTCTCCATGAGGTCTGGCTGTAGGCAAGCTTGTAGGACATTTTCCTCATCAGTGATTGATGGGGAGGGCCCAGCGCATTGTGCGTGGTTCCACCCCTGGGCTGATGGTCCTGGGTTCTATAAGAAAGCAGGCTGAGCAAAGCATGATGGGCAAGCCAGTAAGTGGCACTCCCCTATTGCCTCTGCATCAGCTCATGTGTCTAGATTCCTGCCCTGTTTGAGTTCCTGTCCTGATGGCCTTTCATGATGGTGATGATGATGAGCAGCAATATGGAAGTGTAAGCCAAATAAACCCTAACCTACCCAAGTTGCTTTGGTCATGGTGTCTCATTGCAGCAATAGAAACCCTAACTAAGACAGTGCTGGTCAGCTTTTTTACACAGGGGTGAAATGAGCATTTAGAATAGTGGTGCTGGGAGAGGCTTAGCTACCAGCACCCTAAAAAAAGCCAGAACCTCAGAGTTGTAGTGTGTGTCAGCTTATGTAGTGGAAACCCTCTCACCATGGCTGATGGAAGTGACTGGCCTGCCAGGACTATGCAGAGTTGGGAAGGAATGAGCTAAATGTTAAATATACTCCAAAAGCCAGCATGAGCCAGCATGAGCCAGCATGAGCCAGTCTGCTACAGCAAAGTTGGAAGCAACTTCCTTTCTTAGTTACCAGAGACTACATGAAGGTGTTTCCTATCGCCAACTAACAAGTATAGTGTGGTCGTTGATGTATGACATTCAGAAGGGTGTGGAATTGTGTAAAATTTGTTATCAAGTTTTCATTCCTTTTATAATTTGACACTTTGGCAAGAGAGGTAGCTGTAGTAACAGTGAAGCGATTTCAAAGTTCTCATTCCGAGAGAGGGAGCCATTTTGAAGTCCCAGGAAATGGATAGCCTTGGAAAGGTGTCCACTGTACCCCAATGGGCTGACAGTGCAATTGCCCTTGGTCTGGTTTTCCACTTGTGGATCTGCATACTTCCTGAGACAAATATTTAAATAAATTATTCATCTTGAACAGTAAGGCAGAAATGTTCAGGATTTCCTAAGCCGTTTTCTGTTACAGGTAACAGGTGGCTCTGACTAGGTACAGAGTTGGCCTTTGTGCGTCTATTTCCTGGCATATGTAAGAATGAAATGACTTCATGTGAAAATCTGGTTCTTATAGCCTTAGAATTTTTCTGCATATGCCTTCCAAGATTATTTACTATTTAAAAAAAATCCCTCCAGATGATATAAAAAACATCCTTTCTGTAAGATGCAAGAAAGATTTATGTTTTCCTTCCACTTCTTCCTAAACTGAGCAGTTCGGCTTCTTTGCCTATTTCCAGCTGAGAATGTTTTAGTTAAAGTATTCTTTACTCTACTTGGCGTTGGCTTACTCCTTAAATGTCTTACATACTCTCCTCAGTGTTTTACAACCTCATACATCTCATGCAAACTCACAGGCTCTGCTGCTTCCTTTCTGTTCCCACTTCTCTGGGTTCAGATGCTCGGCGGCACTTCAGACTTGAAAGTTTGCCACTGTCTGGCCATCTCAGATGTTAGCAGTCACCCCTCATCTGTGGTGCGTCAGGGTGCACCATCACAAATGCAAATCTTACTGCATGAGATGACTCGTGGCTGTCTCATTGGCATATTTTGTGTCAACAATTTCATGCCTCTAAAGAATGTTTTCTTTCTTTAGACAGGATCCTGATATACAGTTTCATCCATGCTGGCCTCAAACCGGCCCTTGTGCCCTAGGCTGGCCTCAGACTTACCATCTTCTTGCCTCTGGTTTCCAAGTGCTGGGGTTGCAGGCAGATGTAGCAAAATAAAATGTCTCATTTTTCTTTATTCAGGGCTTGGAGGATTGTCACAGGGCAGGGACTAAGGGGTGCTGTTAGTGCTTTGCCAGTATGTAGGGCTCACCCAGTGAATCCCCTACCTCCTTAGAAGGCATATTACCATTGAAACTCACAGTTTTCCACTGAGAACTTCGCTTCCTGCCGTAAGACTTACCCAAGCGTGCTTTCATATGCTTCTCCTTGAGAGTAAGTTTAATACAATGTTCTCCATCTTGTTCTGTTTCTACCAACAGTTTCTTGGTAACATGAGTAGCCACATGCCTTGTCAGTCTCTTGAAATGCTGTGCCTGCTGATCTTTTGTCTATCATTTGGGGTAACACATTATTCTCTTTGACCTGTGTGCCCAGTGTGAGTGTAGTAGCCCCAGCTTGGGCATGAGTACTGTCATTTTCTACATAACAACATCATTACAGTAACATTTAGGTCATGGGCTGTTCAAAGACTTTTACTTCTCTGTGTATTAACTCTATCATCTGTATAACTTGCATACTTTGTTTACTCATACTAAGGCTTATAGCAATAAGATGGAACTAACGGGAACAAATGAAATAGTGAATTGATACAACAACATCATCATGATATGCTGTGGGTTGACCTTTCTGTATGCTGTTAATATGCATTACTCTCATTGGTTAATGAAAAGCTGACAGGCCGGTGGCTGGGCAGGAAATTAGTTGGGAAAGCCAAACTGAGAATGATGGGAAGAAGGAGGGCAGAGTCAGGAGTTGCCAGCCAGATTCAGAAGAAGATGAGAATGTTCTACTGAGAAATGGTACCAAGCCACATGGCTAAACAGAGATAAAAATTATGGGTTAATTTTAAGTGTAAGAGCTAGTGAGTAATAAGCCTGAGCTACCAGCCAAGTATTTATAATTAATATAAGCCCCTGTGTGGTAATTTGGGAAGCAACTGCTGGGTGCTTGAGAATTGCTGGTGGGACAGAAACTTCTTACAATGATCAAAGATTGAGTAGGAAATAAAGACAGCATTCAATAAGGGAGGATCCAGAAATGTTGGGAACACAACTGAGGATAAGCAAAGTGCTCGGGGGGGGGGGGGGGGGGGGTGGGGGTGGTGGGGGAGTGGGGTTAATTTCTAGCACACCATGGGTGGTGGTGTGCCCTTATATCTACATTTATCAAACCTTCATTCAGATATTTGAGAGATGATTTCTCCAAGAAGACAATTTCTAATCTTCTTCAGGCATCGTCGTGTACAAGTTCGGAGTTGGGGTGGGGTGAATATGATCAAAATGGGTTGCACGCACATATGGACTTGTCAAAGAATTAAGCAGTGTTACATTTAAAGATTACTGGGAAAGATTAGTTTCCGTGTCCACTTTTGTAACATACGTGCACTCTTTAAAGCAGGGACGTGTGAGAGGGTGGTTTGCGTTTCCCATGTGATACCTTGAGGAGGTCCTTTCCCTGTGGAGTGTTTTCAGACAGAAAATAGTTCCATATTCTTTAGTTTGATCTCTATTCACTGGCATTACAGGAAATTTAGAAGGAAATGATTCCTGAAGGCTCCTGGACTGAAAAAGAACAGATGAGTTTTTATTATTTTAAAACCTCTCTTAGACTGTAAAAGGACCAGTACTTGAACGTTTATGATTGCGTGTACCTGAAAGAAAGAGAATAATTTATTAACCATCATGTTAAATTATGTTTTCCTGTTTAGCAAGTACTCGTAAAAATGCCAGCTAACACTTTGGATAAATATGTTTAAAAATGTACATTTGAAATTAAGTTAATGAGCCTTAATAACATTCTGTGATCAAATAAACCACACACCTAATCAAATTTATTGCTCATTATTTCTGAGGTTGTTTCCTTCTTTAGCTGCATATTGGTAGTGGTAATAAATTTATATTATATAGAGACTTATCATATAAAATAATATTACCAACATGATATAATTTAATCACCACAATGATCCTGGGACATAAGATGTGCTGATAAATTAAGGAAAAATTGAGGTCTAGGGAGGTTATAAATTGCCAAATATCATGTGGTTTATCAGCAGAGGACCTAAAATCCATGTTCTCTGTGTCTAGCCTTCCCATGTTTGTTGAGTTGTTCCTTCTTGTTTTATAGGTCTTATTACTACTGGACTACTGGACAAATATCAGAGCTGATTAAAATCTCTTGATAAGAGAATGCTTATATTTATTAATAAGTCAGTGTACTGGGTGATATCTCAGTTCCTGACCTAATTATTATAATTGCTGTTTCACTCTCCTAATTTTAACACCTTCATTTTCCTGAACACCATTTCTTTGTGTGATAAAGAATAAAACATAAATTTATCATGTAAAAATGTCAGGTTTTCTGTTGCCAATATGTTGAAGCTCAAGCAACAGAATGCAGCCGCAGTCTGTTAGGTACCTATTAGATGGAGACGAACCTCTGACCCTCACGGTGTTCGCTATTTCTGTCCTGATTCTAACTGATGTCTTTGTTGATTTACCAATGCCTAGGCTATTGGAGTAAAGTATGTCAAATATCAATTTAAAGCACAGTATTAGCTTAAATCTGTATAACATTCCATATTGGAAGACATCTTTGTTTAATACTTCCATGAGTATTGCTTTATGTTGGGAATGCTTTTTCTGAACAGATGGTCAAACTAAGGGCACTGTTAACTTCATTTAAAATATTTTTACATGCATGATAACAATACTCCAATGTTCAGAAGAAACATGTTCAAATGGGAACATTTTTTTTCTTTTTTGGCTCTACTTGAGGTGATTTATAACCCATACTAAATTAGGTTCTGCATATCTTTTTGTATGTCAGTGGAGAGTGAAGATCGCAGAGTTTTAGCCTTTATAGTATATTTTTTTCCCTCTCTAATCTCTGTTTCTGATCAGTGAGCCAAGAGCTTCCTAATTGGATAGCAATAAATCAATGCAGGGACTGACTTATCTTGAATCATTTTTCTAGCCCTGATATATAGCAAACACAGGAGCAGGTTGAATTCAGGGGTCAAATACTATCAGAAACACTCCTAAATCGTCCGGATCTTGTCTTAATGTTTAAAGAGCAAACTGCAGAATTATTGCTTTTTGAATCTGTCATCGAAGCCAGGGGCCTCTTTGACCTTTGTGCTCCAGGGCAACTGAGGGCCCCTCAGTTCCCTAGCTAGTTTTCTCCCTCTCTGATTTCATCATTCATCTTGTTTTCCCTCCGATTTTCTTAGGTTTCATTCTTCAGCTCTCTACTAGCTGTCAGCTGTCCTGGTTTGTTTTTTTCTGAGCCCACGCAGTTACGGCCTTTTCTTCCTGCTGTTGCTTCCCTGCTTGCAGAGCTGCTTCAGGAAGCCTCCTTGTGCTTGTTATATATGCACTGTGAATGATGAGGTTTCCCTCACATGGTTCTGGATAGACATTGTAATTTGGCTGCTTCTGTTGGGAGGTGAGGAAAACAGAAGTATGTCATTTCGGTTTTTCCATGTGTCGTATTTCTCAATTTAAAAGGCAAGAATCATTTAAAACAGCCCCAGGTTAGCATGTGACACCTTGGCATTAGGTTTATATTTTCTAACAGGTGACATGGCAGATGGGTGTGAGGCTTAATTTTGAAAGGATAAGATCTTTACCCATAATGTATTTTGTTGATTTTTGAATATATTTGTCTTAAAAATGTCAAAGTCTGCCTGGCTTTGCTCTGCAAGAAAAGGACACGTGGCTTTGTTTTAATTGAAGTATTTATCTGGGAAATTTTTTTTTTTGTATACCATATGATAAATTCTAGATTTGCTTGTGGAAAAAGTTATTCTTAGGAGAGCAGGAAACTTAAAAAAGAAGTCTTTGTGAGGTTCCAACCTAAAACATATAGTATTTGATGAATAACTAATACAGATAATTAGCAGATTAAGAGACTGAGTGAGTCCAAGCATGAACAGCAGTGTGGAGAGGGAGATTATCAACATTTAAAAAAAAATCAAAATGAACAGGGCAGCTGGAGCATGAATGAAAATCATTTAATTTGTGGGTACTTATATTTCCATGGAATTATAGTCGGTTCCTTCTTCTGGGTGACTTCCTTGTGTCAATACTGTGTCTCAGATGTCTGTCTGTCTACCTGCCCATTCTGTTTTTTTTTTCCCTCCGAAAGGAGAGGGTCAGAGCTACACTATCCAGGACCTTAAAATGCCAGACACAATAATTTCCAAAAGTCTGAGGAACACAGATACGCAGTTGGAGACTTTTTCTTTTCTTTTCTTTTCTTTTCTTTTCTTTTCTTTTCTTTTCTTTTCTTTTCTTTTCTTTCTTCCTTCCTTCCTTCTTTCCTTCCTTCCTTCCTTCCTTCCTTCCTTCCTTCCTTCCTTCCTTCCTTCCTTCCTTCCTTTCTTTTTTTAGCCAAATTTGAGAAGCAGAAATCAGCCTGACCACCGCAGGCCTGATTCTTGTCTCTCATGGTTTGGAAGCTTCAGGAAGATGGATGACTCACAGGCCTCTCTCCATTGTACCTGGGAGAGATTCTTGGCCCAGCTGTTCAACCCACAATCGGGCAGTGTGTGAAAGGAAGAAAGATAAAGGAAAAGTCTTTTTCTAAGACTAATTGGTCCTCACTTTGTTTGGCATGCAGGAAAAAAAAAAAAAAACCAAAAAACAACAAAAAACCGCCTAATGGAAATGGTGGATTTATCTGCAGGTAAGAAACAGAATGCGGCACTGGATGCAAAGAACAGGGGTCTGAGCTGGAATCTGCTCATTCCTTTCATGCTTACTGATTCGAGGTCTTGCTGGCTTGTGCTCCCAGAACAAGCAGAGCCCACACTAGTGAGGCGCTCTCTACTTGTGGGGAATGCGTAAGTGCGCTTAGTCCAGTTTTATCTCCTAAGTCGGTTTCTGACTCTTACCTCCCAGGGGCCTCTTTTTCCGGACTCAGATTCCAGGGCCCCTCCCACCCATTTCCTTCGCTTTTGGACTTTATTTGTAACAAGGGCTTTTGTTAAGCCGTGTGCAAATGATATCAGCCTTAAGACACTAAAACTCCAAGGCTGGTATCAGTGTTATCCAGAACTTTAAGAACTTTGGACAATTCCAACTGGGATTGGATGAGAACTAGAGAAGGTTTTGAAATTTGAGTTTTCCTGGTATTTCAGGGGAATAAAGACACAGTTTCTTGGCACCCTTTGCCTGGATTCCTTCTTAGAAGGAAGATGTAAAGCCTCAGTATCATTCTGCTGGTGGATTCTCAGATACTTCTGTGTCTGAGAGTACGAATGTCGATGATGAAAAGAAGGCTTGAACATTGTATAAAATGACTACAGGCTTCATGAGTACTTAACAGGATTTAAAAAAAAAAACCTACCCAGGAGGATTACATTTGCCTTCACCAGTTAGAGCGAGTTCCTCCAGGGATTTTTCTGTGTTTCCCTTGTTTGTTTTATTTTTCAAAATAGTCAGCTGTTGGCACAGCCTTTAATCCAATACCAGAAAAGCTTTATAAAATCTTAATGTAAGTATGTAGGGATTATGGATTGGCTATAGGGTGGAGATATCATATGTTCTGTGGAAGACATCATCTTTTCCTTTGAGGAATCTAGATTTCTTTTAAGGCACTTGGTACAAGATACATTTTCAAAATTACCTGGAGTGAAACAAAAATCACTTTACTAAGAAAAATGTAAAGACATGTAATTAATACTTGAGGTGAATTTAAATTCAATGCTAATATTAACTCAACTGGAATAAAGCAGTCTTTAATACATATGGTGAGACATAATTAATTAAAAGTCGTATATTTAATATTTCTATTTTGGGAACAGAAAGGAGGGCTCCAGTCTGTTTTCATTCCCTTCAAATATGAAGCAGCTGCCACGCAGCGGTTGCAAACTTCTTGGAGACTTTCCATCATGATCATTTAAAAGACATTTCTGTGTGGCATGAAAACAGTATAGATAAATTAAGGCCTGCAATGGCCCTGTGTTTTGAAAATAAACATTTACTAATGCAAATAATGCCTGTATCATTTGTTCTTTTTTGTTTTTATTTTGAGTGGTATTGAAATATTTTTCTATTTTAAGGCTGAGTGGAAAAGTTGCTTTAAGATGAAATAGAATAACAAAAATTAAAAAAAAATTGCGGGTCCCATGAGGACTCTTTATTAAACCATAAAGCTTTATTTAATTTTTACTGTGGTAAGAAAACATAATGTTAATAAAAATATTTAAATTTCATAGTGTAATGTCCCACATGGTTTGTGTTTCAGGTTGATTTTCTACTGTTTGTAAGGCAAGGGATGGATGGATATATGAGCACAGTTGTGATCTCCAACTTCTGCCTGGAGAATTCCTGATACACGGCCAGTTACATTTGTTCACCTGACAGAAAAGCCATTTTACTAATAAACGTGTGAGAAACTTATTCTATCTTGGCAGCAGTAAACTCAAGCTTACTGTAAATGTTGCCACCTCATGCACAAAGCAAACCCCTCCTGGGTGTTTTGCACAGTTGTGGAGCTCTAGTTTCATAAATTTACTTTCAGGACTGTGGTGGTTTGAATGACTTTGGCCCCCATTAGCTCATATATTTTGATGCTTGGTTCCTAGTTGGTGGGACTGTTTGGGAAGGATTAGGGGGTGTGGCCTTCTTGGAGGAGGTGTGTCATTGGGATGAGCTTGGAAGTTTCAAAAGCCCATGCCTTTCCTAGTGTCCCTCTCTGCTTCCTACTTGCCACGAGATTGTAAGCTCTTATGCCTGGTGCTGCCATGCTCTATTCTATGATGGTCATGAACTCTACCTGTATGCCTGTGGATGAACTCTTTCTTATATAAGTTGCCTTTGCCATGAAGTCTCATCACAGCAACAGAAAAGTAACTGAGACAAATAAGAAAGTTCAGAGGTCCACGTAGGAGTCAGTGTATTCTACAAAGAATATGAATTTGGGGACAACAAGCATGAGTTTGAATGTGTGTGTGTGTGTGTGTATTTCAACATACTTAATATTGTGATGTATGAGAAGTAGATAAACTATCTTCTATATGGTCTTACAGATAATAAGATGGGAACCAGTGAAATCAATAACCATGTCAGTTCATTTATAATTTCAGGTAAATATTTTTTTCTTAGTTTCAATTTCTTAAACAATGGAACTCTGCCCTCCCTTACCTCATCCTTTTGAGAATAAATGATTAAAAACCTTCCTAGGATAAAATCCCATTCGGCATATAGAGTTTTATCATAGGTCTTTCCTGCTAGCATCTCAAAATATTCAACTCAAAAAAAACAAAAAAAAATGCTTTGAGATATCTTGATCTCATGGTCAGTTGGTGTTCATTGAAAATACTTCTGTGAAGTTCTTACATGTCTCTCTTTGACCTAAATTCTGGTAGACTTGCTCCCCCTTTGGTTCTGTGGCATAGCACTCCCCTGCATTCAATGTGGTCCCTCAGCCTCCTTTGTTGGTATTTTCTTTTGTTCTTGTAATATAGCATGTTACTTTTTTAGGGTTCCTGTAACCAAGTACCCCAACCTGGCTTTATGGTATAGGCCAGACATCAGGAATCAAGATGTTCACGTAGCAGTTCTCTCCCTGAACTCTCTGGAGATGATCGTCTATGCCTCTTCTAGCTTCTAGCACTCTTTGAAGAAATTTTTTTTT
>CABHPQ010175255.1:0-41805 GCA_902168405.1 Peromyscus aztecus | reverse complement strand
AAAAATAGGAACTGGCTAGCTTTTCACTCAGTGATTACCCTTGCTCTGCCAAACTCTAGTCTCCAGGACTAACGTGGTCTCATGCAGCCAGCCCCTTCATGTATTCCTTGGCAGAAGACTTGGCTGGTGTGGGGTTGATGTCTACTTAGTAGGTTGTTTCGTGGTCTGAGACTGTGTCTGACATTCAACTTACGATGTCAAAGTGGGAGAAAAGGACAATTTCAGGCTTCTTCAGGCAGAACATGGTGTGTTACAGGAGGTTCAAGATAAGAGTTTGCCTACTGTTCAGCTCAAGCACTGAACCTGTGTTTTGAAGAGACCTGCAAATGTATCTTTTCCTTATGGCTTCATGTAGCCCTCTGCCGAGAAAGAAAGTGGAGCAGAAGGGAGAAGCACTGGACTGGGGGAGTCTTCGTCTTTTCAAGTTGCTTTACAGGGCATGTTGGTTAGAGCCCTGGGCTACAAGTAGATATGGTAGAGCTTTCTAGAATGAATGTTTATACATTAAAAGGTTCTCTGTTGCTGGAAGTTTTTTTTTTTTGTGTGTGTGTGTGTGTGTGTGTGTGTGTGTGTGTGTGTTCAGCCATGTGGTCCCTCAGCTGCTTATAAAATAATCACTCAGAAGCTTATATTAATCATGACTGCTCAGCCATTAGCTCAGGCTTATTACTGACTAGCTCTTACACTTAAATTAACCCATAATTCTTATTTATGTTTAGCCACGTGGCTTGGTACCTTTTCTCAGTTCTGTCTTCACATCTTGCTTCCTCTGTGTCTGGCTGGTGACTTCTGACTCAGCCCTTCCTCTTCCCAGAATTCTCCTTATCTGCTTATCCCACCTATACTTCCTGCCTGGTTACTGACCAATCAGCATTTTATTTATCAACCAACCAGAGCAACACATATTCACAGCACACAGAACATCCCACAGCAGTTCTCCACAAAGTAAGGGGATGATTTATAAGACTTTCATTATACAGTAGTGCTTGGTAATTCCTATTTGTACTGGCTTTTGAGTTTCTCAGAAGTTTAATTTTTTCCCTTCTAAAAGAGCCCTGTGAACTAGTAGTTTAGTCATGACTTTTTGTTGTTATCAGTGGCAGTCAAAAGTAACTATGAAACTGAAAAAGAGACTTTGTGAAGCTTGTCCACTTACTTCTCCAGAGGAGATGTGAAGACAGAGATGAAATGCATCATAGTGAACATAGTAGGATGACATTATTTATTCTTTTATCTAAAACAAAGCCTTTAGTTCCTTACATTTTTAACTACCCTCATCGGCACGTCATCTTCCATTTCAACTTTCATCGATTTCCCAGCAAGTGGTACACAACAATTGGACACCAAACCACAAGTCTTACAAAAATTAACTCAGAATAGATCATAGACCTGGACATGAAATATAAAACTATAAACCTTCCAGGAGAACATTTGTGACTTTGAGATGTATATATTAGATTTAAGACAAAACTCTGAAAGCCAGTTCTGTGGAAAAAACTTGGTAAAGAATTATTAAAGTTACAACTTTGCTTTTGAATGATACTGTCAAGAAAATCAAAAGGGAAGTCACTGAGTGGGAGAGTCATGTATTTAATGAAAGATTTACTCCAAATGTTTTAAACAAGTGCAAATTAATAAACAAAAACTCAGTGAACTGAATCCCCAGGGGAGTCCTTGCCCTGGAGGATATGGGAATGGGGGGGCAGGAGGAGGGAGGACAGGGGAATCTGTAGCTGATATGTAAAATTAAATTAAATTATAAAATTAAAAAAATAATAATAATTAAAAAATGGCAAAAGATCTTCACAGATGCCTTTGGAAAAAAAAACTATTCAAATCTATTCAATTAAGCACATAAAAAGACTTTACATTATTTGTGTGTACAAAGAACAAAGAGATACCACTGCACAGACAGTAGAATGGATAAAATCCACAAACACCTGACACTGACCGTTGCTGACTGACGAAGACACAGAGCAGGACAGGAGCTGCTGGTGTGACTGCAAGGTTAACATCAGCAGCAGTAAGTCAAGCTGACAGTGCGCATCCTTGCTATGATGTGACAGGGATGGCATTTTATCTTTGTGGTTCCTTCTTAAACCCTGAAACTTCAAATCAGTCTTGAGGAAAACATTGGGTCTCAACTGAAGGACAGTCTACTGCATACCTGATCAATGCTTCTTAACATTGCCAAGGTCTGGTGAATGAAGAGATGGCTCAGCTGTTAAGAACGCTTGCTACTTTTGCAGAGCACCCACGTCTGGTTCCCAACACCCCTGCTAGATGAATCACCGCTGCAACTCCAGTCTGATTCTTTCTTCTTGCCGGAGAGGCACGCATGTGGTGGTATTGTGTTCCCCAAAATATTGTGTACCTTAATAAACTTATCTGGGGTCAGAGACAGAGCAGCCACAATATTAACAGAGGTTAGGCAGTGGTAGCATACGCCTTTAATCCTAGCATTCCAGAGGCAGAAATCCATGTGTTCAAGGATACACCCAAGCATGGTGACTCACGCCTTTAATCCCAGAAAGCAAGCCTTCAATCCCAGGGAGTGGTGGTAGAAAGCAGAAAGGTATATAAGGTGTGAGGACCAGAAATTAGAAGCATTTGGCCTGGAGAGGCATTTGGCCTGGTTAAGCATTCAGGCTTCAGGCAGCAGTTCAGCTGAAAGTCATTCGGATATGAGGACACAGAGGCTTCCAGTCTGAGGAAGTAAGACCAGCTGAGGATCCAGCGAGGTGAGATAGCTGTGGCTTGTTCTGTCTCTCTGATCCTCCAGTGTTCACCCCAATAACTGGCCTCAGGTTTGATTTTATTAATAAGAACTGTTAAGATTCCTGTTACACACCCATATACATGCGAACACACATGCAAACGCACATACACATAAATAGAAATAAAACATACCTTAAAAAGTAAAAGGCTTATTTTGATTCCTGATTTTCCTATATATTCTCCAATGGTGGGAAGGCATGGTGCTGGCTAGCCAGGTGGGAAAGGCCTCTGTGGTGACAGGAATCTGCTTATATCTGGGCAAATCAGAAAACCAGGAAAAGGGATACTGACACTCAGCTAGATTCCTCCGCTGCCCACTTTTATTTAGTCTAGTACCTCATTCCATGGGACAGTGATCCCCAAATTTAAGGTGGTCATACACCCTCCAGACAATCCTTTCTGGAAACTCCCTCAAACCTTGTCAATTTGACATCTTAGCATGCAATTTTTTAACAATAACTTTCCATCCCTAATCCTTAAAGGCTCATAGTCACCTCGTAATGTAAAATACATTTATCTTGTTTATAATTATAAGTAAGTCATTTAAGCCTTAGGAATTCTAAGACTGCTAAAAATCTTCCAAATTCGGAGTCTCTTTTTAGTGTCAAGGCAAACTCTGTTGTGAGTCTCTGTAAACCAAAAGAAAATCACGTTACATAATCACAACAGATAATGGAACAGAATAACTACTCTGCTCCAAAACTGGGGGATTGGAGAATAGCGAAGAAAGACTAAAACACAACAGGGCAAACCTCTAAGCTTGTAGTTTCATTTCTGGTATTTGAGGTTTATGGTGGCTGAAGAAATCCTGTCCCTCCAATCCTGCATAGTACCTCTCTTGAGCCAACTCCACTCTATGCCTGAAGATTTCTTTAGTGAACATCCCACTGTTCAGGCATCTCCAATATTTGAGATCTCCATTGCAATTTAGGCTTCACCAAGATTCCCTCAGTGGTCTCTCAGGGCCACCTTTTTAGAAGACCTGTCCCTTCTACACATTATATGGCTTCAACAGCTTCCTGGGATCTTGTGTAAGCCTCTGTAACCAAGTCACTCTTGTAAAATCAGTACCACATAGATCATGCTGCTAAGTCCTGCTGCCAGCTTGTTGTTTGGACCCATTCTGCCACAACTGTGAGGGAGCACTTCTCCAAACAGTTGTTTTTGAGCATGGACCACCTTCAGTGACATTCTCTATCAAGGCTTTTCCCTTTTAAAATGAATCTGCATCTTCATCAGTTGTCTTCTTTAGTGGAGAGCACCTCTCCTAGCATCTGAGTGTAGAGCATGTGAGATAGTAGGAATGTAGACAGTAGGAACCTGGCTTATATGGTTCCAGAGGAGAACAAGAACAAGGCTATTGGACACTTGCCTAGAGGCCATCCATGTTACATTCTAGCAAAGAATCTGGATATACTCTGCTCATGTCCTGAAAATTTGAGTGAGGCTGAGTTCAGAAGGAATGGATAAGTTGTTGATTTCTCTTCAATGGCATGAATCTTTTAAACAGTTATGGCTGCACTTATGCGCCTTTTCTGCAAAGTTAAACTTATTTTTTTTTCACTGAATGGCTTTTTTCATAGTTTTCTGTTAACTCTCCCTGAAAATCTCACTAAGAAACAGAGCTAAAACCCGGATGTTGAACTATCTTGAACTTTCCTGCACCAAACAACTTATTCTTTCTGCAAACCAGTTCCAAGTGCCTATGAAACACATAGTCATGTTTATTATAACAACAGCTCCACATCATGGTACCTAAATCTGAATTTGGATAGGCCAAACTGGGGAGACAGAACTGCTGGTAGCTGCATAGTCCACAATGACATGCTACAGCAGTCATAATCCAATGTTGCAAGTCTGGAAGATCCCTGGAGAGTCACTGATATTGTGTGCACACTGAGAGGCTGAGGGAGCTGGAGTCTGGACATCAGCAGAGGATGGCAGCAGCAGTGTTGGACACACTCCCTCAGGAAGAAGTGCAGGCAGACAAGTGCGCACTTATCTTTTCTGGAACCTCTTTCCAAGCCAACCGTTGGAAGGTGCACATATTGAGGATGGGTTTCTTCTACAATGCCCTCACAAGCAAGTTTAGTGGTATGTTTCTGCAGTCATGCTAAATCTCATCAAGTTGATAATCATTACAAATATCCAAAACAATAAAAATCCAAGGAATAGCCAAGAAGAATATAAGGAAACACATCAATGAAGTATAATGTAGAATGCTGGATGAGCTGCTAAAACAGAAAAATATAAACTTACAACACTTAATAAACAACTTACAAAACATGCACAAGTCATTTGTTTATGTAAACAATAAACAGGATTGTTTCTGGGATTGTAATTTATGTACCATGCTGTTATGTTTATGATACGGGGATTGCATGTGTGGATTCATGGGAATCTGTATCATTTTTCTTCAAATTTTCTTTAAAGCAAATGTGTCTTTAAAAGAAGTCAAAGCACTGTGAGAATTCCTGAAAGAGAAACACAGAATAGAACAAATATTAAAGGAAAAATAAGAATGCCGTGAAAATTTCTAACCATTTCTCCTTGACTGCCAACCACTTGCCAAATATCACAGTAAAAGCAAAGTCTACTCATTCATTCAGAAGCAGTTTCCATGGATAATTTTTTATTCCCCCTGTTAACCTTGCTAATTGATTATCAGACTTTGATAGGGGTAATAATTATTCTTCAGAGTTCTTGGTCAAAAGTATATATGATATTTTATCCATGATGGAATGAAACTTCTAGAATAATTAGATGCATTTGATTTTGGCTATATGAGCTGAATTGATAACCTAACAATGGAACAATTTTCTATGCTGTATCCTGTAATTCATCTTGTTCTAGGGAGTTTTTAATTTTTGACATGGGCCACTGACAATGGTGTTAAGAACACAGGATTGTAACAGTTCCACATTTTGCACCTAAAAAAGTAAAAGGAAAGCCACATGCATAGCTCATGCCTGTAACCTCAGAACTAAGGAGGCAGAGGCAAGAGGACCACCATGAATTTGAGGCCATGGGTTATGTAGTTAGTTCCAGGCCAGCCCCAGTTACAGTATGAGACCCTGCTTCAAAGGATGAAGGAAAACAAGAAACAAACAAACAAACAAAAAAGAACTCTCTCAAATCTACTGAAGTGTTTTTATTTCGTGTGTGAGTGTGTGTGTGTGTGTGTGTGTGTGTGTGTGTGTGTGTGTGTGTGATTATGCATGTATATAAAATGTACCCTGTGGAGCTAAGTCTTCCATCCTGTGGGACCCAGGGATTCAACTCTGGTCATCAGGCTTCATAGCAAGGTGCCTGTACCTACTTGACCATCTTGCCTAGTCCACTTAAATTTTTTTAAGAAGATGAATTTAGGTACGTCCACTGAAATTTCCGTGATTTCTGTAGTGGAACATATTACTGTGTTCTACAAATTTCAGCAAATCTGACAAAATTTCAGGCATCAGTCTTTGCTTCAAATCTTGCAGCATGACAGCATTCTTGTAAAATTCTGGTTGGACTGTCCAGGGGCAGTGGCTTGTGGTGGCTCAGGGACATGCTACCATGAAGGTAGAGAGGAAGCAAGGAGATGGGCAGTGAGTTGGGTTCCATTTTCTTGGTCTTGTTTTTAGGGGTGAAATGAACTTTTATATAGTTAATATTATGAAACATCTCTTTAATTTCATGAAAAGATTACATGTAAACACTGTGAATTCTAATTTTTTAATGGAAACTAAATTGTAATTTAAGTAGGATATAAAAGGAAGCTATAGATTATAATATATAATTTCATTCCGGTGTAAAAATGTATAGGCATAGTTATTTTAGAAGATAAAAAGCCATTAAAGAAACAAAAATTCCCCAAATTTCCCCAAAGCTCCTAAGGTGGTTTGACTGCCTAGTGCTTATGTCAGTTTGACACACACTAGAGTCTTTTGTGAAGAGAGAACCTTGATTGACAAAATGCTACTACAGATTGACCTGTAAGCAAACCTGCGTGTATTTTCCTAATTAGTGATTGATATGGAGGGGCCCATGTAGCAAGCTTTCTTGTCGGACTATCTTTGGATGTCCAGCCCCAAAATAATGACCCAGAGAGTTATTATTAATTATAACAGCTTGGCCTTAGCTTAGGCTTTTTCCCAACTAGCTCTTATAACTTAATTAACCCATATTTTTAAAATCTACTTTCTGTCACGTGGCTCAGTTACCTCTTAGTACAGCACATCTGCTCTGATTCTGCTGGCAAAATCATACCCTAGATTCCTCCACCCGGTGTGTCTTTTTCTCTCTCTGCTCAGAAGTCCTGCCTATTCTCTCTTGCCTAGCTATTGGCCATCTTGTTCTTTATTAAACCAATCAGAAGATGCCTTAGGCAGAGACACATTTTTAAAGTGTAAACAAATATTCCACAACAGGCCTAGTTTACTGTGGGTGGTGCCACCCCTGGACAGGTGGTCTTGAGGTGTATAAGGAAACGGATTGAGCAAGCCACAGGGAGCAAGGCAGTAAGCAACATTCCTCCATGGCATCAGCTCTTGTCTCCAGGTTCCCTGCCATAACGTTCCTAAACTATAAGCTACAAGATAACATAAACCCTTTCCTCCCATGGTACTTTTGGTCATGGACTTTATTGCAGTTGTAGAAGCCTTAAAACGCTGGTAACAGTAATGACCCAATGAGAATGATGATGAGCTGTGGACCGTGGGAAATGCAAATGTGGGCGTTTACACAAATTGTCTCTGTGGTTTGATGGTGCCCTTGCTGTTGCTTCCTGAAGTGTATATGAAACATTCCTAAAAATATCAGTCCATGGCCGGCAGTTCTGTTTGGTTCATCCTCCATAGTACAAGTCAGATCTTAGAGCACATCTGTGTAAAGCCCTAACCTAAGCAAGTGCAATTGCTTTCTGGTCTCTTCCTCTTATCAAACTGATGCTATTCCAGGCTCTCCTATGGAGTTAGGCTGGTCTTTAGCTTTACGTGTTTTAGCTTTCCCACCTCTACTAGAGTTAACTAACTGCCTCTCAGGTGATGTGTGATAACTGTATGGGTATGTGATTGGCTTAACTGATGCTAACTGGATGTCTAAGATGGCATTCAGTCATTCATTTATCTAACACACAATATCCTTAGCTTCTGTTGGCTGATATGGTATGCATTAGAGCTGTGAAGATAAAGATGGATTTTTGCTTGAATGACATTTGCATAGTGCAATTTTGTGTGGGAGAGTACGAAAGGTTTCTCATAGAAGAAAACGCTTGAGCAGAGCCTTGAAAGATGGCTTAGGCCAGGCAGAGGCAGCAGATACACCAGCGTAAGGAGGTCTGTAACTGGAGCCTGTAGAATACAGTGGGAGTGGCAGAGCAGAGCCAGGAAGCAAGGAATGGGCAGGAGGTATCCAGCACTAGTTGGAAAACCAGATTATTTAGATGAATTCATTCATTTTAAAGAAACAGAACAGAACCCTGTTCAGTTGGGTAAGATAAATAATTCATGGTGAAGTTTTAAAATTTACTTATTTATTCTTCCCTTTTTAGAAAAAAAAAAGGTTTTCAAGAAGTGTGTGTGTGTGTGTGTGTGTGTGTGTGTGTGTGTGTGTAAGAACTAGAAAATGAGTTGAGAAAGTGAAATTACAGTAACTACAATACATATGCATTCAGTCCACTTCTAAGGAAATGATTTTGGATAGAAGAACTGCAACGCTCATGCCGAATCTTCCTCTATTTCTTTAAAACTTTTACCTGAGTATAGCAATTACAGAGAGAATTCCTTGCTCAGTCAGGATTTTCTGAAGGCTTCGGAATTGTTATTGCAGTCAGCCTGCTCCTGTATGCTGTGGAATGCTGATGCTTCAGGGCTTGCCTGTGTGAGCAGAGCCAGCAGCTGGGGGCTGACTCCATCCTGTTGGCTAAAAATAGCTATAATGATGCTGCTGTTTATTTTGCCTGCAGCATTTCCTCACAGCTGCCATTGTGTACGCTCCCAGATAGAAGAGCACGCTATGAAGAACACTGATGTTTTAGGACAGATCATGTGAAAATCCAGAACGGGGCTGTGCGTTGAGGTTAATTATGACTCCTGGTGGGCATTTGTGTTGGTTTGGGTATCATCAGTGAGCAGTCAGCATGGGAAAAGTCTTCTTCCTCATTTTTTTGCAGTGAGGGTATTCCACCTTGACCAATGCCAATGCTGTCTTACGTTAGTTGTGATCCTGAAAGTGTGTATTTCATGGAATCTCTGATGAATGGTGTCCATGTATTTAATATTGTGGCTCAGATCCACAGCTACAAGCTTGAAGAGCTGAAGGAAGTAACTTGTGTTTTAAAGGCAAAACCACCAGATATGCCTAAACTATACAGTCTTTCCTGTCTGAAATATGAATGTCACAGACAAATGTATTGTCATCTTTTCAGTAATAAAAGTGCTTAGGGGGAAAGAAATTATTATAGTGAAAAAAGAGGCCATTAGTTGAAGAGACTAGAAAGGCACAGTGGATTGTGAAGTATATGTGAAAGATGCTTTCTTTTGATGATTTAGGGTTGTTTCTGTTTCACATGCATTGCAGTTTTTGAAGGCTTGTGGGGTAGAAAGACTTGATCAATTATTATGATAATGACGCACGAACCAAATTATGAGTTTAATTATAATTACTATCTTTATAGAGAGTTAATTAATCATAAAAGAGTACATTATATAATCTTTCTGTTTAATGAAATTCATTATAGAGGCTCCCAAAGGCCTAAATATAGTTTTAAACAAATTAAACCCGTGACTGGGGTTAAGGCTATTAATGCAAATGAGGTCTGGATTAGTCACTGAAAAGGACTGCATAGACATTAGGCCCCTAAAGTGTTGAGCCATCAGACCCTGATGACACACATACTTTTATTCTGGTTAGAAGAACAGGTAATTCAGTGGCTTTCTAAATAGTCTTGGAATTCAGAATATGGCTGAGACTGGATAACTTAACTTGCAAAGATGGTCCAAAGAGCTTTATGCAATATCCTTGCATGTAAAATGTGAAAAATTGACAGTGTTGGAGTCCTTTCCACTTACTGAAGTGAAATCTACTGAGGGAATAAACTTTGTATCACCAACTAGCCAACCTTTACATTCAAAGTAGCCATAATAAGAGTCAGATACACAGCACTGGAAGGGTGTGGAGAACAACAGCAACAAAGTAATGTTTGAAAAACAAAGGAGACATTATAGGCCCATGTTTCAAGAGGAATCACATGCTGCTGGATGATGCCTACAGGAAGTCCTGTATGTCCTGAAGTCCTAGTCAGGATTCAGACCATTTTATTCCTTTATAACCAAAGCTCTTAGTCAGGATTTGTACTATTTTATTCCTTTATTCAAAGAAGAATAAATTGGTCCAGGTCCTAGGACTGAAGTGAAATGAACTAACAGGGATCAGGATACGGATGGCAAAACAGTAGAATGTGACTTTTCACAAACTCACAGGCTGAGAGCCAGTGTACCAAGAGCCCTCCCTCTAGGCCAGTGGTTTTCAACCTTTGCGTTGAAACCCCTACAGGGGTCACATATCAGATATTCTACATATTAGATTTTTATAGTACAATTCATAACAATAGCGAAATTACAGTTATGAAATAGCAATGAAATAATTTTATGGTTGGGGATCACCACATGAGGAACTGTATTAAAGGGTCGCAGCATTAGGAAGGTTGAGAATCACTGCTCTAGGCTCTGTTACCTCTCCCCACAACATCATGCTACTTCACCTCCTTGTAAACAGTAAACATCCTGTCCTAAAATATCCTGTTTTTTCACTTCCCATTAACATCCTGTCTTAAAAAGTTTCTCTGTAAAGTGGAAAGTTTTAATCTCAGAGAAAACTGCTACACAATATATACAATGTTATTATAAATGTAAAAGTGTTTTTAAGAATAGCTTTTAATTTAGTGGACAATTAAAAATAAGGTATTATTTTATTTTTTTATTTTTGTATATCTGTGTGTATATCCACATGCATGCAGGTGCCATCAGAGGCCAGAAGAGGGCGCTGGATCCTCTAGAGATGAAGTTAGAGGTAGTTGTGAGTCATGCAATGTGGGCTCTTAAATCAAACTCTGGTCCTCAGAAGAGCAGAAATTATTCTTAGCCGCTGAGCCATCTTTCCAACTCCTAGGCAGCCATTTGTTGGGAGGCACAAAGAAGTGCTGAAATGCTGAGCAAATATTTAGTAGATGTTGGTTGTGTAAGATAATATTTTAATGTCAGGCCCAAAAGAAACTCGGGACAAAGGGCTATCTGTGGTGTCTATTGGCATGCCTAAGCCCACGTGGGCCTCTGTGCTCTGGGTATCACAAGCACCTGTTACAGAGTCCATCAGGCTCTTCTCACCCGCCCCCTGCTCTAAACTTCTCCAGCTCATGGGCTTCCCTCCCCTAGTCTCTCGTTATCTTATAACCCTGCCATTTTGGCTATGCTCTTTCTTTTCTTCTTCCTCTCTTGGTCTCCTTTGCCCACATGCTCTTTGTTGTCTTCTCTTGCTCCCTCAACTCCTCCTCTCATGGTCTGGTCCAGCCTGCTGTCCTGTTCAGTGTGCTGTTTTTCCTCCCTGCTCTGGACCAGATGCCTCTGGCTGTATCTCTCTCACATCTACAATAAAAACCTTTCCCTGAACCATACTTTGGAGCAGCCATGTCCTCAGTTTATACATTGGAGATGTCTGCTGAATATTTTTTCAGATATCTGTTATAAAATGGCTCATATTCAGAAAGAAGAAACGGAATACTATTGTTCAATAAGTAAAGAATTCATGTTTTCAATGGAACGAATAAATGGTGAAACCTTCACAACAATGTGAAAGTGTTAAGGCCACTGAATTGAACACCTGAAATAATTAGATTTACCTTGTATATATCATAACAAAACAAAAAGAAGACTGAAAAAATAGGACCACTCAATGGGTTCTATTCAGAAACTCTTCCTGTCTAAACACATACACACATGCAACCCATTTCCAGATCAAGAGATAACCATATTGGAAAATATAGCCGTCATCCTTAATTTTATTATGCCCACTTCTTTTTTCTTACAGCGAGATTTTTACATTGAATGAGTGCTGTGGTTAAAGCCACCCAGCTCCAATTCTGACATTCTAAGGGAGAAGGCCATCTATCTAACTGAAGAGATAACTGACAACCACTGATCTATTCCATTGCTCCTAATGTGGACAGCTTGCAATTTTGATTATTGTCAAGTTATAATTTTGTTTTCTCCTGGCTAGTGAGAAAGTATAAGATAGTTGATTCCCTGGAGCCAAAGGTATAATGTTCCACGTAAACAATATCTGATGCTGTTTGGCTGGTGCTATATATGGTGGGATGCCAGAAAAACAGAAGATAAACTTCGATGGCCTTGTCAGGAAAGACTGTGGGAATCAAAGGTGAAAACAGAGGCCTCTCTTGTTTGTCCTGGGATCACTCTTCTGTCTCTTCTTTGACTGGCCCACAGAGTCAGAGCATATGTTGCTGATCTTCCTGAACTGCAAAGGCAGATATATGCTTGTCTGTGTTATGGTAGTGGGCCCATGATGAGGGGTGCACTGGTTAGTTTCTGTTGGAAAGTTGCATCCATCCGATGTGCCTTTAGGCACATCTGTGTAGCATTTTCTAGGTGGTTTATTGATGTGGGAGAGACCAGACTACTGTGGATGGAGCCACCTCTGTGCAGGTGGTCCTGGGAGATATAAGAAAGGTACCTTGGAAGCAAGCTAGTAAGTTCTTGCCTTGGAAACAAGCCATGGTTCTTGCTCCTGCTTCTGCTTGAGTTCCTGCCCTGACTTAGCTTTCTTGATGGACTGTGAGCTTTAAGATAAAATAAACACTTTCTCCCCAGCTTGCTTTCAGTCATGATGTTTATCACAGCAACAGAAAGCAAAGCGTTTCAGGAGGGAGGCCATAATTTACAAAGGTCTTGGACTATTTAAATTTCTATGAAAGCTAGGTGTGAGACCAGATTTTCCTTTAACTGGTGATGCTGGTGAGAAGCGAGAGGTTAATAAAATTAATATTAAGCCAGTGTTTGAGCATAAATGGACACCTTTAGAAAAGTTATATAATCACAGTATTCGAGAATTTACTAAGTAGTTCACTTCTTAGATTAGCTTTATATTGCTGAAGTAAAGAACATTGATTGCTTGGCTTCGATTTTTAGAAAAATATTGTCATAAGGTTGTGGAGCCCCAGGTCCAAAATCAAGCAGTTTGCAGTCCTCTGTCACCTGCAGGGCAGAAGGTTCTTTCCCTCTTGTAGCTACTGGTATTTGGTGACAATCCTTACTGCCCCTTGGCTTGCAGATGCATTGCTTCACTCTGACTCCATTAGTGTCTTGTTGGCTGTCTTCTCTCTGTATGTTGTTTCTGCATCTCTCCTCTTTGTATAACAATGCTAGTCAAATTGGATTACGCTCACTTAATAAGACATTAACCTAACTAGTTACAACTGACACAACCCTATTTCTAAGTAAGGTCACATTCTAATATTTTGGAGGTTGAGATTTCAGAATTCTGTAGAGTCACAATGTCATCATAATATCTACTAAATTGCTTCTGAAATGCTGACATGCAGAGTTTTAGTTATCTCAACCTAAAAGAAGCCATTTGATACATAAGGAGAATGGTTTAGTGACACAGAAAATTCTGAGATGTAGAGAATTAAACAGTGTGGGTGATGTGGCTGGGAGGATTCTCAGAGATCGTTTTCTTAACGTTTGTTACACAAACTACGTCACTCTCTGCTGACTTATGGGAAACAGAGATGTGAACTCTCTAGATGTGAACTCCTTGTACATGTACACATGTTTTTATAAATAAGCATTTATGTATGTATGTATGTATGTATGTATGTATGTATGTGTGGTATGTGAGTAGGTATGTATGACCATATGTTTGTGTGAGCGTTGGTGTGTGGGCATGTGTGCTGTGTGTGTACATATGCATGCTTATGCTTAGTGTGAATGTGTGTGTGCATGTTTGCATACCTATGTGTGTGTTTGTGTGTAAGAGAGTTTGTGGTTAGCAATTTACTAAATGTAATTGACAAGATGATTTGTAGATGTAATTCTCATTTCCCCCTCTATGTTAGAAGAGTGAGATTCAGTGTGAAATTAGAAGTTGTGAATAAGAAAGCCTGAATTTGAGACTGTTAGGCTATTAATTTGCTAATGATAATGACAGAGGAGCGATAAACACTATAAATATTGGGATAGCTTTGAAATTGATAGAGGGTGACGTTAAAAATTATTCTGTTAGGACAACAACAATAATAAGATAGGACTGTCCAGGCCAAGTGAATGTGTGGTGACCTCTTGTGAAAGTGAAGTTAGTTAGTGCCTTACAGATATGGTTTACAAGGTAAGATGATTTTCATTTCTAGAAAATTAACATTAATTCTAAAAGTCAGTGAAGATATTTTGTGGTTTCAGGTGTTAGTGTCCCAAAGATTTTAGCTGAGTTTGGGTTTTGATAAAAATTGTACTGCATATAGTTTAAATTTAATTAAATAATTTTAAATAAAGTTTTGAAGGAGAATAGAACTTTTCTTAAAACGATATCAGAACACTTTATTTCACAGGTTTCTTTGTGCACCTCCATAGTCAGCCCATTATCTTATTCCTGACACCTAATGCCTTGCATTTTCTTTTTTACAGGTTTGCAGTTTTAGAGTAGAAAGATAAACTCAACATTGGGATTGAGTTTTACTCAACCGTAGTGTAATCAATTTGTTCTACTTTTTCAACATCCTTTGCTTATTTTAGTCTCTTTGCATTTCTATTTATCTTTCAGAATTGCTTGATGATTTATGTAACATAAGCTTCTTGGATTTGATTGGGAATGTATAGAATATGTAGTATGTATTTGGGAGAATTGACATCATAAAAATATCTCCCAAGCTGTGACTATGTATAGTTCTGCATGTATTTCTTTATTCTCTCATTTCTCTTTCTGGAATGTTGCCATTTGGGATTTAGAAATTTGATTTGAAGGCAATAAGAAGAAAATAGCTATTTCTTTGTGATTTCTTTTACTTAGCATATGCTAAGTAAAAACTCCATTTTTATGCAGTCATTAAAATGAACATTCGGATAGTTTCCAGTGGTTTTGCTAATATGAGTAATTTTTTGTATATTCAATTATAAAATTCATTAGATAAATGTTTTCATTTCTCTTGGGTACATTCCTAGGCCTGAGATTGGTAAGTTGTGTATAAATGTTAAAAGTTTAAAAATAATGGCAAATTGCTTCCCAAGGAGGCCGCTGTGGTTTGCATTCCTGCCAGAAAAGTGTAAGCATTTATATTTTTATGTGCTTACCTGTGTTTGGTATTACTGGTATAGATTAAATACCCTTAATTAAAAAAAACCCAAGTTTAAAACAATTCAAAATTTTACACTTAAAAATAATTTTAAGAATTTATTTTGTGGGGGGCTGGAGCGATGGCTCAGTGGTTAAGAACACTGACTGCTCTTCCAGAGGTCCTGAGTTCAATTCCCTGAAACCACATGGTGGCTCACAGCCATCTATAATGAGACTTGGTGCACTTTTCTGGGTATGCAGGCATGCATGCAGGCAGAACATTGTATACTTATAAATAAATAAATAAATCTTTTTAACAATTTATTTTATGTATGAGTGTGTGTGAACACGGGAATGTGAGTGCCACTGCAGTGGCATGTGGAATGCAGAGGACAACGATGGTGAACCGGTTCTCTCCTGACACCTGATAGGATCTAGGAATTGAACTCAGGCCATTAGGTCTGTGTCAAAGTGCTTCTGCCTCCTGAGTCACCTGGACTACCGCAAATCCTAAACCATTTGACAGCTGATAAGATGCCACCGCTAGAGAATTCTACATCTAATCTCATGTGATCATAACCAAGTTGCAAGTGCATCAAAACAGCTGCATCCAATGATTTCAGGCTCTGTGTATAAAGTGCCCACGAAAATGCATGTATTTAATGTTTCTTTTTAGTTACCATCTATCATAGCTGGCTTCAGCTGTGGACTTTGACAAATCTCATCTAGGAAGAGCAAGCATCAACCGAAGAATTGCTACCATCAGATTGGCCTTTGATCATGTCCGTGAAGCGTTTTCTTAATTGGTAATTAATGTTGGTGGGTACAGCCCACTGTGAGTAGTTCTATCCCAGAGCAGGTAGGTGGTCCTGGGTTGGATAGCAAGGCAGGCTGAGCCAGCTGGAGGAAGAGAGTCAATATGAAACTTCCTTACATGGTCTCTGCTTCAGAGAGTCTCCAGATTCCTGCCGTGAGTTCTTGCCTCAGTTTCCCTGATGATGAACTATAACCCATAAACCAAATAAAACCTTTATTCCCTGAGTAGGTTTTGGTCAGTATTTTACCACAGCAACATAGAAAAGACACCATCCTCAGATATCTCATCCTGTATGTGCAAGCATGCCAAAATCAGAAAATCCAAATCTGCAATACTTTGTATCTCAAGTCTTTGAGATAAGAGATGGGGTATATTTCAGCTGTAGTCATCCCAGTGGGTGGTTCATGGTGTCATCTGCTTCTCTCTATTGACTGTGAGGATGAGTTTCTCTTTCTTTTTATTGGTCATTTGAGTGTCTTCTTTGGTGAGATGGCTGCCATAAGTTTTAACCCATTTAAACTGTTTTATGTACATTCTACAGATTATTAAAGTTTCAATGTAAAGAAGAAGTTGGACTTAATCAAAATTAAACAAATGGTCAAAAAGAATTTTAGGAAGAGAGAGTCAACATCATTGTGTAAGTGAACACTTTCTACTTTTTAAATTTGTTTGGTTATTCTAGGCTCTTGAGTTTCTATGTACTTTTTAGAATTTGCTGATGATTTTGGCAAAATAGGCTTCTTGGATTTTGATTGGGGTTATATAGATCATATGTGGGAGCATTGACATAGTAAACATGTCTTACTAGCTATGAGCATGATATAGCTCTGCATGTATTTATTTCTCCTCCTCCTTCTCTCAGCAATATTTTACAGCTCAATGTACAGGCACTTGTTAAGAAACATCTCATGAATATGCCATGTTTTAGCATGTTCCATGGTATTATCTTAATTCAATGTCCAGCTTTCCACTATAAGTATATAGGGATGCAATTGATTTTACATTAATATTGAGTCATGAAAACCTATTAAACTCACTGAATGGTTCCTTTAAAATCATTTGCTAATTTATACATTCATTAAAATTTTGTGCATAGCTGATCATGCCACTTTCAAAAGACAAGAATCTAAGAACTCCAGTATAGCTTTTTACCCCATTCTTAATGTTAGGAGAAAATTATCTGTATGTTTGTCACAAGCACCCTTTAATAGATTACTTATTTTACCTTTTATTTATATTTGCTAAGAAAGTAACCATGAATAAATGCTGACTTTTGTCAAATGCTTTACTGCATTATTATAATTATGTGATTTTTTTTCTTTTTAAAGGTTTATTTATTTTATATTTATGTGAATGTATCTGTGTTTATAGGAGTTTATAGGAGTTTGAATACACATATATGCAGGTGTCTACAGAAACTGGAGGGTTTGGGGTCTCCTGCAACTGGAGATACTGGTGGCTGTGAGTCCTGATATGGGTGCTAGGAACTGAGTCCACATCCTCTGCAAGGACAGTAAGTGCTCTTAACTGCTTTTCTCCAAACTCTGACTTTTCTTTTTAAGTCTTTTAAAATGACGATACACATTGAGTGACTTTTATATGTTAAAGAATCTTTGTGTTCTTGGGATAAAACAAGTTGGGTCAAGTGATAATGTGGTGTGCTAAAATTTGATATTGCTTTTTGTGTCTATGTTTATGAAGAATATTGGCCTTTTCTGTTTTCAAGACACTTTTGTTTTGGCATCATGATCTGTTATAATGCTGGTCTCATAAAATAAGTTAGGACTTGATCTCTGTATTTCAATTACTGGAGAAAATTGTGCTGTCTAGGTAAAAAGGATGACCCTAAGAAGGACACACATGGAGGGCCCCAGGAAGGGAAAATAGTTAAGATTTCCTGGGTAAACTGGGAGGAGGGGTAGAAGAGAAGAGATGGGGGATGGGAACAGAATGATCTGAGATGGCAGAGTAGAGGGAGCTACAGAGAGGGAGAGCATTATCATATCTTAGTAGAAGGAACCATTAGGGGGTTAGGGAGAAACCTGGTGCTAGGGAGAACCCCAGGAATCCACAAGGATGATACCAACTAAGACTCCTAGCAATGTAAGGGAGAGTGTGCCTGAGTTTACCTTCCCCTATAATCAGATTAGTGACTACCCTAATTGTCATCATAGAACCTGCATTCAATAACTGATGGAAGCAGACGCAGTGATGCACAACCAAGCACTGGGCTAAACTCCTAGACTTCAGTTGAAGAGAGGGAGGAGGGATCACAGGAGCAAGTGAGGTTAAGATCATGATGGGGAAAACCACAGAGACAGCTGACCCAAGCTGGTGGGATCTCATGGACTCTGGCCTGCCAGCTGGGGAACATGAATGGGACTGAACTAGGCCCTCTGAATGAGGGTGACAGTTATGTGGCTAGATCTGTTTGGGGAGCCCCTGACAGTGGGACCAGGACTTATCCTGGGTTCATGAAATGGCTTTTTGGAACACATTCCCTAGGGTGAAATACCTTGCTCAGCCTTGACACAATGGGGAGGGGCTTGGTCCTGCCTCAACTTAGTATGTCAGACTTTGTTGACTCCCCAAGGGAGGTGTTACCCTCTCTGAGGAGTAGATGAGGGGTGGAATTGGGGGAGGTGGGAGGGTGGGAGAAGGGGAGGGAAGAGGAACTGGGGTTGGTATGCAAAATGGAAAGAAACTTTTTTAACAAAAAATAAACTAAAATAAATTGTGTTGTCTTCTAGTTCTGACATGGCCGCTGCACCCATGATCTCATAGCAGTTGTGGTTTGCTTGTACTAGATGATGCCTGTCCACATTCCAGTATGGATGGGAGAGGAGCTCAGAAGGCTTCACTCCTACCTGAGGACCTATTGGCAATGAGGGCATCTGGGAGGGAGAGTCAACTTTCCTTGAGTGTGTGACCACTGGTAGGAAGGCTCCAAACCAATGTGTATACAAGCAATACTAACTAGACTCAGTATGGTTTTGTTTTGTTTTGAGAAACCCATGAATTTAGGAGATGGATATGGTCAAAATACATTGTATACATGTATGGTATTTTCAAAGAATAAATGAAAACATTATTTAACGAAAATAAGCGAATGAGTGACGGTATATGTGGTAGTTGTGGTTGCCCAACACGTTAAAGTTCCAGGACTTAGTTTATAATAAATTAAAAAATTAAATGTTGCTGTTACTGGTAAAAAATAATGTTCAATGAATAAAAGTGTGCAAAGAAAAACAAATTAGCTGTGATTTTACACATTGGTAGGAAAAACTTTCCTGTGAGAATGGACTATTCTTTTCCATATTATTTTTAACTTACCTGTGTCTTAATATTGAAGTGTGTTTTTGTTGACTGTATGTGTTCTGGTCTTGCATTTTAGGTAATTGTTTAATCTCTGCCTTTTAATAAGAGTGTATAGGCCATTCATATTTAATGTAACACCTGTGAACATTGATTTATTTCAGTATCTTTCTTTTTGTGATTTTCATTTTTCCCAATACATTTTGTTCTTTTCTTTCCTACAATAAACATGTTTTAATAAAGTCTCCCTCCAGAGAATATTGTGCATTTTCCCAAATGGTGTTAAAACATAGGTTTCTACCTCCTTTCCTGCTGATTGTGGTATTGTTGATATATATTTTGTTTCTAAATATTTATATGCATAGTATATTGCTATTTCTACTTTTCACAATTATCACTTGAATAGTTTCTCAGTACCAAATAGATGACTTTTATGCTTACTGATATGTTTATGTTTTATACTATTAGTCATCTCATCAAAAAAGTTTACTTCTGCCTTAAGAATATGTTTTACTACTTTATTATAATATGTATCTTCTGCTAGTGAACTCTATTTTATTTAAATTAGTGCTTTGTATAGTTGCCTTTAGCTTAATTAAAACATATTCTGTTTAGTAAATAATTCTGAGTAATTTTTTGCTACTTTATAGTAATTTTGTCTTTGTCCTTTTGGTTGCTTGGCTTCCAACAAGAAGTCTTATGGAATATTAGATTTGTTCTTCTGTGTGTAATGACAGGCTATGTTTAGCCTGTGTCTCTTTGTAAGAGCTGGTTGTGTGCCTTACTTCCAAGCTGAGTATTTAGGAAAATTGAAATAGCATATTAAAATAATCCAGATAGAAATATATAGCATAGGAGTCAGCTAATGTTACAAGCCACAATCACTGTATAGCTCTAGAATGCTATTTAAAATTTAGCAACAAATCATTCTCTTAAAATTTTTTCTCCTTAGGTGAACTTTTAGCATTCAGAAATTTGTTTTAAACCTTACTGTGGTGGTCACAGAACAATCCTTGCTATAGGGAGGATAGTTCCATGGATGAATAATCTTTAGTGAAATTTTATCCTTTGTTATTTGTATTGTAGGGCATTTACACTTTGATAAGATGATGAACATTTTAAAGTCCTTTATGTAGTCTACTCACAACTTTTAGAGTTATTTCTTTGGTCTTGGATAAATGTCTCTCATAGGTGAATAGATGATTATTCAGCCAAAGACTCTTGCAGAACTCATTTTAGTATTCTAGATGGCGAACTCAGTTTTTGACTTTGTCCTCACATACTCTAATCTCTATTTTTGTGGTACTTTGGACTTTGATTAGATTCTCCTTCTTTGCATTGTGGCCTAGACAATGATGATGACAGTGGGCTGGTACCATCATTGAGCTACCAGTGCTTTTTCATCTTTTCAGGGATCATAGCACTATATTGACAATTCTTTAGTGTTTCAGTATGAAGTCCACACCTATTACACCATTATAACTGTAATAAGTATGTAAAGATTTTAAATTTAATTATCATCATTGTGTGTTTGTCTTTGATTGTTGAATGCATAGTTTCATAATTTTTTATCTCCATTGAGAACACTTACTCATTAAGTATTTAGTCCTTATCCACTAGTGCCCATTTAATCATTTAATAAGTCTTATTTCTCATCTAATACATATGTAATAAATAGCCATAGCATGATCAGTGTAATAGCCAAAGAGTTTGAACCTCATAAAATTTATTCCAAAGGGCATCATAAATGGTTTGGATAAGATAAACTTTCAAGTTAGACTTATTTTTCTGCATTAATCAAAATTTTGTCTTACCATTTTATTCATTTTTCTTTTGTACTTCAGAGCCTTCTCCCCTCTACAGGGGAAAAAGGCAGAGGTCATTATTGAGTATAAATTTCTACTGTCCTCAAGGGGACATAAACTATGGAGGAATCTACTTTCATTTATGATTGTAAAATTTGGAAGGCACTGGAAAAGATATATTGTCAAATAGGCACTTTCTGATTTCTTACCATAGAAAAATCCACGGAAATCATCACGAGTCCCATAAAGGAAGTATAGAGCACGGGCTTGACTGGAAAAATCTATCAAGTCTTTGAAAATGATCATTTCTTTTCATAGGTAGTAAGTCAAGCTTTCTGTCTGTGGGCACTTTGCACTAAGTGGAAGTGGGAAATGTAATATATAGCTCTTTCTCCTATGATATACCTCCATACTTCTCTCTATTAGCCTAACCATTCTTCTGTGCATCTTGACCTTTTTTATGGGCACCATCTCACTGCTTTCTAGCTTTAGAAATTATTGTCTTGCTTCTCAAAGACAAAGTCTGTAAACTTCACCTTCAAGGTTAGCATCAAGACCTCGTGTCCTCAAGATGCTTTCCTAGGGCATGTCCCAGGGTTTAGTTTTCGTGATGTAAGGTCTTGTACGCAGAATGTTGAGAATGTCTGTCCTGTACACACAATTGCAGCAACTTAAAGAGCCATGGCTGACTGTACATGTAGGCATGCGGTGTTCACAGTGCTGTGACAGGCTGTGTTTCTTTGACTAGAAAAAAAAAAAACCCATGAAGTGAACGTAAGTTCTGAGTTGGGTCCTTAGGACAGAAAACATTTATAACTAACTTATAGTTGTAAGTTATATAACTTATAACTTAGCTCAAGATTCCTGGTTTCTAGGGTCACATTTTATTTCCAGCCAGGCTTCTCTCTAACTGCCTCCTCACATGGGCTAACAAGATATCTGAATTTTATTTTGCACTTTCCCAATTTTGGGCTTTAGTTTATTTTCCTTTGAAGGCTATTTTCATGTATCTCTGGGAAAGTGACAGCTCTAACAGTCTTAGTCTTCAAGCCTACTCTTTCTCATCACTCAAAATTTCTCAAAATTATGGGCAGTAGATTTTTGTTTATAACTCAGATATGTTTCAGACCCTGAGATAGGATTTATCAAAGCCTCAAAAACTATTTTCATGTAAAGCATGTCAGTTTTCAATGCATTCCAATAACTTTTTCTTCTTGTGTTGGAGATTATTTTTCTCCTTGGCAAAAAATAGGAACAATATAAATATTCTTTTGTTTTGTTTAAAACCAGAGTCTAGACCGGTGGTTCTTAATCTGTGGGTCGTGTCCCCTTTGGGGTGTCTCATAGAAGATATCTTGCATATCAGATATTTACATTAAAATCCATAACAATAGCAAAATTACGGTTATGAAGTAGCAATGAAATAATTTCATGGTTGGGGTCACCATAACATGAGGAACTGTATTAAAGCGTTACAGCATTAGGAAGGTTGAGGTCCAGATGGATCAGCTTAAACTTTCACTGTGAATATTCACCATAAACTATTAAACTATTTTTTCTGTTAAAATGATATTTATGAATGATGTAAATATAATGACCATTATTGAAACTCTTAAGTTTATATTTAAGGATTTTATTTTATTTTTGAGATGCAATTGTAGTAAAGCAAATAATAACATCAACAAATACTTTTTCCCCAGAAATTTATTACTAGATGTGCGGATAGTTAGGGCTCATAAGACGGTTGCTTTTCTGTATTTTACTTTGTGATATTTTTAAAAGTCATTCATTTCTTTTATATGGCAAATATTTAATTTCGAAAGCTCATGAAATAAGAAAAAATGTACATTAAAGAAAACTTTTCGTATATACATTAACTCTATAGTCTATGTGAAGCATGCATCTCCTCCAAATAGTGAGATGATAATGTGGCAGGAAAGGAAAAACTCAAACCTGGAAGTTGAGACACAGAACGGGGGAGGATTTTTTTCATTCTCTTCTTTCATTTCTTAGGTCACCCGTGTTCTGTGCTGCATTGGTCCCTGACTATCCACCAAAGGACTGTCCTATCTTAGGCAATAAGCATGGAGGGAAAGAACGCAGAGTGGTTGACCTCTTAATGTGGCAGTTTCAGGACTTGTGGACATTAGAGCTGGGGAAAGGCAGAGAGAATCATGGGATCCTGTCTGAAACCAGAGGGACTGAGTATAAGGTTAATTCCGACTATGAAGACTAGAAGGCTAGGCAGCAATAAATGAGACAAAAACTATTATCCCAGATACTCAAGGAGCCATAGTGCACTTCCACATCCTGTCATATGAAGATGACATCAGTAACACCTATTCCAGTTAGCCATGGCGAAGTGGAGGATGGGAATTTTATTTTATGTTATTATTTTATAATTATTAATTTATTTTATTTGTATGTGTTTGGTCTCCATGGATGTCTGTGCAGCAAATGCATGCAGTGCCAATGGAGGCCAGAAGAGAGAATAGGATCCCTTGGGACTGCAGATATAGATGGCTGTGAGCTGCCTGTTTGGGCTGGGGATTGAATTTGGGTCCTCTGGAAAAATAGCCAGTGCTTTTATCTGCTGAACCATCTCTCCAGGCCTGGGGATAGAAATTTGAAAGGATACAGGTTTGAATAAAGTATTTTAGCCTTTTGTAAAGAACATATTTACATAACACTAGGTAGAGTTTATCAGAGTCAATATTTTATAATTTATTATTTAAACTGTATAATGTATTTATTTTAATTCATTTTTGCTGCGGGTATAGCTCAGTGACAGAATGCTGAACAGCACTTAGAATTCTCTAGGTTGGATTCTTAGCTTTGAAAAACTCATCCAGGGTACGTTTGTTGCTTTATCTATCTATCTGTCTATCTATCTATCTATCTATCTATCTATCTATCTATCTATCTACCTATCTACCTATCTATATATTTATTTTGGTGTACCAAGCCGTGAAGATTCTTGAGGAAAAGCAGAGTATTCAGAGAAAAATGAAGGATCTGTTGATCCTTTATTTCTGGTTGCTGTTTATTTCTGTAAGATTTTCCCTCTCCCTTTCTTCACTCTATGTATGGATGTTTTGCTTTTCATTTCTGGAACATAACAGAGGGGAAAGGATCACTGTAATTTCAAAGTTACCATCTAAAATTGAGTATTGGACATCACAGTTCGGAGAAACCTTTGGTCAGAGAACCTCCTTCCTCTGTATGCTCTAGTGTGCTGACATTCAGGGCTCTTTGTCCTCTTGGCTTTTCCCGTTTTAGATAAGGCTGCCATGGCTACCTCTGAAGAATACTAAAATGACTGGTTTCTGAGCTAGCTTTCATAAATGTGTATCTCATCTCCTCCTGGGATGAATGTCAGGATAGCCTAAAACAAAATAAGCTGCTGAAGTAATTTAAGACTATTTTCTATTAATGTTACAAGGGGGAGGGAGATAATACCTTGCTGGCAGAATTGCTTCTAGGATGAAAGGTTATGAGAGTGGACGTAGCTTATGGATGGTAATGGAATCCATTATGGTGCTCCTGCTTCTGTTGTGTTAATGAATTGCCCTGCTCCATGCTTGTAAAATTGCAGATGCTCGGCCAGGCCTTGTAGGGTGTCCTCTTTTGTAGGGTGTCATAATCTTTTAGAGATTACACTTTTAGAGAACCTCAGGATGTTGAGTACACATGACTAAATCTGTGGGTGGCTAGTTCTGCCATTCTTCACTTTAAAGACACTCACCTGATTTACCCACCAGACAGGACACTGTCACTGCATGCATAGTTAACTCTGATGACTTAATGTCAATACAGTCTGTCCCTGTGAAAGCTCTGTGCCTGCTTGTATATTTCTTTTGCTTACCATGGTCTTCTTACATATGAGAGACATCACAATTTCTGCTCAGTGCAGCTTAGCTCAACTACTGCCTACCCATTTCTGACTCTCTGCTTAATGCCTGGTCTGTTGCTTTTCATATCAAACCACCCCTGCTATAGCGTGAGTATCCTCTCTAAAGGCAACCTTCCACATTTGGATCACCTGAAACTCCCATAATGCTTGACTGACTGGATACAGGTGCAGGTTCTCTCAGCATGCAGTGTACATACAATAATAGCTCTTCTCAAGGTTCTCACCTGAATAGTTGAGCTGCCTTTAAATGTCATCATAGAGAGCAGAGACCCAGGATGATCATCCCTTCCAAGGACAACACAAGACACTTAACAGCTTGATGAATTTACAGAGTGTTATAGAAATTTATCCCACAGCAAACTGTCCACATAGGAAACAGAGCCCTAGGCAATATGGAGATAAAGTTTAACTGTTGTTGACTTAAACTGGTTGACCATTTTTTGACCAAATTTCATTTAATTTAGATTAAGTTGAGACATAATATTAATTTATAATATATAGCTCTCATTTTATAAGTGAAATGTGATTAAAAACCTACTAACAAAGTGTGTGCATATTTATTACATTTTATGCCATTATGTTGATTTACAGAATTAAAAATAAACATTTCAAATTTTCTCTTGTTCTTAAGTCCATTTTTGGTCATTCTTTACCTTTATTCAAGAATGTAGTATTTGACATTCAGAAGGCTTTCCTTGTTACCTGTAGTATTTCAAGCTTATGTCATAGAAAGCCATATTTGAAATATGAAATTGACTACTTTTCATATGTAAGATAAATTGAAAGAAAATATATCAAAATGTATTTCAGTAAGCTGTGCTATGAGTTGATCTATGATGTTTTGACTTTCAAAAGAAAATTATGTCTTTATTCCACAGGGCGGAGAGCTGCTTTCAACAGCGGGTTTCAGATGCTTGATATGGCACATCCACCTTGGACTAACTTTGCAAATATGTCTTTTTCAAGACTGAACAACAATAACGATACATGTTTTTCATCATCATTGAAGAGGCAAAGATTAATGCGGCCACATTAAAGAAGAAAGCATTGTGTCTTGGAATGTTGAAAGTCTTATTTATTTTCTATCTTGTTAATAAAAAGAAGCACTTTGGAGAAAGTCATCTTAATGCTTCAGGCCATAAGTGGATGACATAATAAAGACATGAAGAACCATTTCTCTCTGAGGTATAGTGCTAAACATTTGGACAGGTGCATCAAATACATTTTCTCTTCTCTCCTCTTAAACATCTATTGTAGAGACCACATTTGTAAAGTGCCTGTGGGATCAGTTGCAAAATAAACCCTAGACTATAATTTCTCATTGTATGGAAGGAATAAAGAAAGAAGCAGTAGATGGGTTCTTTTTCCTCTCTATTTTATTCATAGTCAGAATTTGTATGCATTTTAAGTAGTGGGTGCTAAAATGCCTATAATCTGCTTTACAATTTGTTAGCATACACACTGTGATGGTAATGTGCATTACATAGCTTTAATCTCTACCTAAGGGGTAGTTGCTTGCCCTAATCCAGTATTAGTACTCCAGTGGTGGTCAATCAGCATTTAATTAGCAAGGACACACTCCAGAAACAGCATTACAAATGTTTTAGCTTTCTTTATTCCTAGCACCAAAGATTAATTAACATGTTAGCAAGTTTTCATTGTCACAACTAATGCCTTGTCCGTTAGCATAATGGATGACATAAATGAGTTATGGGGAAAAAAGTACTTTAAATGTATCAGATTCATCAAATATTTCAGATATCCATTGCCTTTGCCCAAACATGAAAGAAAATTATAGGAAATCTCTTGTCCTTCATTTTTTGCTTGATGAATATTGCTTCTAAAATGATTTTGTATGCTGTCCTGGTGTTGGAGGATTCTGTTGGTATACACTTCACTGACAGATTTTTCTGGATTCTTCTTTCAGCATAGTTTCATACATGTCACTCCAATCCAAGACAAGTTTTGGAGTAAAGCATGGTTGAAACACTTAACCTCAGAGATCTTAGACCTACTTAAAGTCACAGAAAAAGCTTTAAGGTCATTTATTTCTATATCCTAATAAATATCGGTAAATGAGTGTTTGGACACATTTGCCTTTGTATATCTGCAGTCATAACAAACTCGCCTTCTTTAAGATCTGGCTGTGAACAAGCAAGGATGTTCAAGTTACCTTCCTAACAGTTTGCATACTTTCCTGTTGCTATGACCTAAATGTTATGTACCCCACTCTCAAGTGACATCTTGAGATTTTAAGGTATCTTATCAAGATGATGGAACTAGGTGAGAGCTTTAAGGATGCACTTAGGTCACAAGGGCAGAGCTTTCCTAAAGAGGATTACTCTCTTTTTAAAACAGTCAAGAGGAAACTCATTTGCCCTTGCCCTTATAAAAAGCACATCTATAAATAGGAGATTGGTCATCACAAACTCTGAATTTTCTGGCACATTGATCTTCAACTTCCCTGTCTCTAGTATGGTGACAAATACCTTCTATTGTTTATAAACTACTCAACAATGGTATTTTGTTATAGCATCCCCAATGGAGCAAGATATCTGTTCACTAAGTTGTTCATTTTATGACTCCTTCAACAAACAATTATCAGATACCCATGTAATAAGTGTTGTGTCTTTTACTGGAGATACAAAAGTGGAAAACATGAGGTGATCATTAAAAACTTCATGTTTAATGTAAAATAGACTCAGATACATATAGATAGATGTAGAGTTTTAACTATGAGGTTTTATAGGGATCCTCTCTCTAGTTAAGGAGAACCAGGGTCTCTGGGAAAAGTAGCTGGTAATCAGATCACACTGGATGGGTTGGATTTAATTTGCTGAGGCAATGGGAATAGAGCAGGTAGGAAAATAACATGAATGAGGGCTAATAAGCAGCTTGTGTGGGGCAATTGAAGGATTAGAATCTGCTTGTGGGGGTTTATGTGCTTTGTATGTTAGGAAATCCAGGCAGTATCTTCGTATTTCGTGGAACATTTGAATGGGCTTAAGCTATTTTTGTTGTCAAAGTTGTTTTTTTTTATTAATGTTTATTGACAGAGTATTCACCAATCTGATTACAGGGGTAGGCCAGTTCAGGCACCCTCCCCTCTATTGCTAGTGTTCTTAACTGGGGTCATCCTTGTGTATTCCTGGGAATTTCTCTAGCACTAGGTTTCTCCCTAACTCCATAATGGCTCTCTCTGTCAAGATATAGGTAACCCAGACTCAGAAAGACAAGCAGGGTATGTACTCACTCATAAGTGGATACTAGATATAAAGCAAAGGATAACCAGAGTACAACTCAAAGCTTCAGAGAAGCTAGGTAACAAGGAGGACCCTAAGAGGGACTCATGGATCACCCTGGGAAGGGGAAATAGATGAGCTCTCCAGAGTAAACTGGCAGTGGTGGTGGTGGGGCGATAGAGGGGAGGGATGGGGGATGAGAGCACAGGGGCGGGGGGGGGGGATGGGATGGTCAAGCTGGTGGAAGGACTGAGTGGGAGAGCAGTGAAAGAGGTATCTTGGTAGACTTGTCACAGTTTAATTGAATACTTAACATCAGGGTGAAGGGAGGCTTGAAGGAGGAACTGATTTAAGCAACTGTTGCAGTGACTAAGTTAACATGTTATAGTAGACAGTTGAAGGGTAGGGCCAGCTTACTAAGAATTTAAGAGATAAGATTTCTGATGTGGTGGGTAGTGAAGGAATAAAAAAGGTATATAGGGAGTCACTGAAATGATGAAATCACCAGCTAGCCAAGGTGAAATGTTGAATAACACGAGCAGAAGGTACAGAATAATATTCAGGATCCCTTCCTCTGGGATGTAACAGACTGAAGGAAGAAGGAGAATGCTTAGTAGGGGCTACATAAGGCATATTGATGTTCCTGTAGCTTGGCTGAACTTTAAACAGACCCCTCTTGACTATAGGCTGCTGAATTACCTCTTTTTAACTTTAGAAAACTTGCAATTGTAATAATCCAGGAATATATTTCTTAGGAATGTGGGGCCATCTTTGTGTAATGTAATCATTTGTCATTGTAGTACTATTGTTCTCTTTTTGTGGGGTAGCCAAACCTAATTTTCACAATTACCAATGGGCAAACTTAGATGGTGTGGTCACATTGACCTACCTACCACCACCCAACAAACTCAAGGACTTTCCAGTAGTTCATGGGCATTTCCATTATTATTGCTTCTGTCCTAGCCTATTTGAGTTTAGTATTGTTCTTCACTTCCACTTATCTTGAATACAGTCTTACTCATATTGTGCTGAGAGAACAATACCCATCCAATATATCTTTTGGCATGCTGAGCAACATGATAAGAAGGAAATTAAAAGTTTTAAAATAAGGCCCATAATAAAGATCCACCTAATCTTCTCCTGACTCTCCCTCTCTCAGCAAGGAAAGAGACTTCAGCAAAATTCTCTTCTTTACCTGATGGAATCACCATGATGAACACTACTTAACCAGAGTTGACTAAACTTGTGCATAAGAATAGCTATTTTTTTCTCAAATGACTCTTCATTTGGGTCCCATACTTACTAATCATTGTCTTTTCTTAGTGACAAATAACTACATCCCCAACTAATGTATATTCTGTTCTTCAAGCCCAATAAAGCCCCATAAAATCATACCAAACAAATGCTTCATTAATAAGTCAAATTAAAAATATAGTCGAAGGCTTGAGAAATGGCTCAGTGGCTAAGACTACTTGCAGTGCAAATATGAGGACCTGAGTTCAGATATCCAGCACCAATGTAACCCCTAGGGCTTACTAGCCAGTTGCCCAGCTGTAAAACAACAAGCTCCAGGTTTTAGTGAGAGAACTTGTGTGAGCAGAATAAAGTATGGCTTCATAGAACAGGTTACCCAATGTCCTTTCTTGATTACATGTTTTTATAGGTTATGTACACTGGCATACACAAGCGCACACACATGCAGTCACCCCCCCCCCCCACCACACACACACACAGATGAATGCCTCAATTACAGACTATGTCAAACAGGAGAAAGCAAAGCTGGGCTTGCATCAAGTACTTTGAAATATTCCGATCAGGTAGTGAAACAAAGTCAGAAAGGGAAACAGGGAAAAACGCAGCAAAACGAAGGCTTCTAAAGTTGGGAAGAGCTAGAGAAGAAGGGATTAAAAAATTAAATGAAATAATAGCCTAAAAATGATTTCAATATTGGGGCAGGGAAGATGACTCAGTGGCTAAAGGCACTTGCCACAGAGGCCTGATGTCCTGTTCTTGATCTCTGGAATCCTGGTAAAGGCAGAAGGAAGAGTACTGACTCCACAAAGTTGTCCTCTGACTTCCACATGTGCACTGTGGTACACATCCATGCACACAGCACACAATGTACATAGTGATGATGATGATGATGGTGGTGGTGATGATGGTGATGATGCTGGTCAATCTTGAGAAAGACATGGACATTTTGGTATAGGAGGCCTACACAGCCCCCAGGTAGACACAACAGTAAAACATCATCCCTGAAAGTTAAGACAAAGAGAGATTTCCTCATAACTGTAAAACACAAGTACTGAGTCACGTTTACAGAAACCTACACCAAGTTAACACCAGATTTCCAAGTAGAAATGTGAAGATGAGGCAGGAATTGATTGACATTTCCAAGTGTGCATGTGGAGGTTAGAGTGCAATATGTGTTATAATACATGTACCAATCAAATCAGAGTAATTAGTGTTTACATCTGCTTGTTACCACTTCAGTTTAGAGCGTCTGAGTATCTCTGCTCTAGCTTTACATAAAATATGCAGTAATTTATTATGAACTATGGTCACCACCTCATTCTATAAACACTAGAACTTACTTCCTGTCTGCGTCTGAGGAACCTTTATCTAACCTTGTATTATCTCTTCAATCCTTCACTCTTCCTTGACTCTAATCACCAGCATTATGTATTCCATTCAATTTTAAAAGTATCCTATGTAAGAGCTAATATGTGGAATTCATTTTCTTGTATTTTATTTACTTCACTTAAAGCCCCCTAATTCTATCCATTTTACTAAAAACTATATACATTAACTTTTGTGGACTAATATTCTGTGGCATGGCTATGTATGACAGTCCACTGAGGATGGTATGATAAAAGAGCAAAACTGTCTTCCAGAAATGCAAGAGAAATTAAAGCTTCTTGAAGTGTGCAAAAATTGAGGGAGGTGATCATTACAGACTGGCTTTACAGGAGATGACCAAGGTAACACTATTAGTAAGCAAAAGAAGATTCCCTAATGCAGGGATAAGGCCAACTCAAAGAATAGATGCACAAAACAGAAATAAAAATGAACCAAACCTGTCTTTCCCTTTCCTAGAAGGTGTCAATTGTAAATAGCTTTTTGATTAGGGGTGTGGCTTTGCATCCACTCCCCCCCCCCTTTTTTCTTCTTTTAGAGACAGGGTTTCTCTTTGTAGCTTTGGAGCCTATCCCAGAACATGCTCTGTAGACCAGGCTGGCCTTGAACTCACAGAGATCTGCCTGCCTCTGTCTCTCGCGTGTTAGGATTAAAGTGCCACCACTGCCCGGCCCATTTCCCTTTCAATGCTGGGATTTTATGTGGTTTCAACCTCTGCAGTCTTAGTCTTATTGTTTTTGCTTGTTTGTTTGCTTGCTTTAATTTCTTTCTTTCTTTCTTTCTTTCTTTCTTTCTTTCTTTCTTTCTTTCTTTCTTTCTTTCTTTCTTTCTTCCTTCCTTCCTTCCTTCCTTCCTTCCTTCCTTCCTTCCTTCCTTCCTTTCTCTCTCTCTCTCTCTCTCTCTCTCTCTCTCTCTCTCTCTCTTCCTTTCTTGTTGTGGAATATTAGTTTAAGGTGTGTTACATTCATTTATGCTGTGGAATATTTGTTTAATAATGCAAAGATGTGTTGCATTTTTTTATGTTGCATTTGTTTAACTCTGTAAAGCTGTGTTACTTAGCTTGCCTAAAATACCTGATTGGTCTAATAAAGAGCTGAGTGGCCAGTAGCTAGGCAGGAGAGGGAAAGGCAGGACTGAGGCAGAGAGAATAAATAGGAGGAGAAATCTAGAGAAGAGCAAGGAGCAAGCAAAGTAAAAGGAGAGAAGGAAGCCAGAAGCCAGCTGCCCAGCCACACGGCCAGCCACAGAGTATAAAGGAAAGAAAGATATATAGAATAAAGAAAGGTAAAAAGCCCAGAGGTGAAACTTACTTAAAGAGAAATGGGATAAGTTAGAAAAGCTGGCTAGAAACAAGCCAAGTTAAGGCTGGGCATTCATAAATAAAAATAAGTCCCTATGTATTTATTTTGGAGCTGGGTGGTGGGCCTCCAAAGAGTAAAAACAAAATGAAACAAAACAAACTAGACTTTCTTTTATTTTTTTTTTTGAGAGAGAATGAACATGAAGTTGGGTAAATAGGGAAATGGGAAGTAGCTAAAAGAAGTGTGGAGAGTGGAATCATGCTCAAAAATATTGCATAAGAATTTTAAGATAGATTCCAATCTTATCCATCAATAAATCTTTGTAACACAAAGATAGACAATAAGAAGACAAGGTACCACATAACATCAGACAAACACAGAGGGGCTCCTTACCAATAGTCACCTTGATTGGAAACAAACTAATTTTACTTTACTATCAAATTATTCTCCTATGAAAATAAATTATGTAGCTCTTATAACTTAACATGACTAAGTTTAAAAACACTGGTTGGATTTTAGTTCTAAAGTACATTTATGCCCCAGTAAGCACTTTGGGTAGATTTGGAGAATGTTGAGTGTTATTTACTAGGAAGTGGTGTTTCAGAAAGCAAACTCAGGTGGTATTGTGGAAAATGGACCGGAAGATGGAGTTTCAGACAATAGAAATGACTTCTCCATTGTCCATCTGCTAAGAAATCAAGACTTGAATTCAGAAAAGAATTCTGGAATGAGAAAAAGAAACCAAGAGAACAACAAACACAATCAAATTTGCCTTCTTAGCTGTAAGATTCTTAACACATGGTATATTGTAGTTTAATATAAATGCTTTATTCTTTCTAAATTATACCTAAAGTCATATACAACCTTGACTTTGGTGTTCTTATAGTTATTTAAGCCTTTTTTTTCAGTGTAGCTAGCCAGCACTAAGTTTTGCAGGTTTGTTTTGTATAGGAACAAATTCAACTCAATAAACAGGAGTTTGATTATACATAGTTTTATGATTTTAATTATTAAATTATTAGTTTAATAATAGTTTATAATCACAATAATAATATTTTAATATTGCAATATACAATAGTAAAATAATTGAAATATTTAATATGCAGCTGGATATCTAAAGATATATTCAATGTACTTACCATTTCATTCCTGTTGTTTACATGTAAAATCTCACCATGTGCTGGTCTCAACCATTTATTGGCAGTGAGTAAATTGCTGGGTAGCACATTTACAAGAACCATAAATCCGGCTGTTTTGATTTTTCCATTGCATGAGTTCCTATAGTAACCAGTGACATTTAGAGCTGACTTAATGGTTCACACTGAATGAAAACTGCCTTTACTTTTTACTTTGAGTTTCAATAGCTTAATATCCTACCTTTTCCATCTTTTCATTTTATGCACATCATGTTCCAATCCATGCCCCAACATGTTTGTTAGCTTGAAAATGTGGCAATCATAGTTTTTCCCTTAAATCAAGGTAATCCACTAATTCAGATATAATGTTGAAATTAATTCATTAGATGAGTGCGTTTTAGAGACTCCAACAGGTTAACCAGAAGCAATTCTTACAACATGAATGATACCTTAATGTTTTAATGTATCTTTTAATCTTGAATCATAGCAAATTTAATTGAAATTTGTTGTTTAGAAGATCATATTTTAAAAAAAACAACTGTTAATATATTTTTAAAAAAGTTTTAGGTTCATGGATTAGTAGAGCAGAAAACATTGGGATCCCATATCATTGACTCCCTTCAGACTGGATAGCCTCTCCTATTATCAACATCCCCTCAACAGATCAGGGTATTTGCTATAACTGGTGAGCTATGATGGCGCATTGTTATTGCCCAAAGTCAATAGTTCACAGTAGGTATCCCGCTTGTAGTTGCACTTCTGTTGGCTTTGGACAGATGTATGTGACATTTATCCAATATTCTAGCACATACAGAATGGTTTCACTGCTGGGGTGGTTTGAATGAGAAATGTCCCCTCTGGAATTTGAACACTTAGTTCTCAGTTGATGGTGTTGTTTGGGAATGTTTAGGTGGTTGTAGTCTTTCCAGAGGATGTATGTCGCTGGGGGGTTGGCTTTGAGATTACATAGCTTGCTCTACTACTAGTTCACTCTGTACTTCTTGCTTGTGGTTGACAGGTTGCTCAGCTTCCTGCTCCTGCCACCATGCCCTCTTGGTGCCATGTTTGCTTGATGTGTTGGACCCCTATCTCTCTGAAACCATACGCCCAAATAAACTCCTTCTTCTCTAACTTCCCTTGGTCATCTACTTCATCACATCAACAGAAAAGTAACCAGATGTAACTGCCTTAAAACGTCTTTATGCTCTGCATTTTCTCCCTTTTTCACAAAAAATTGTGTTTTTTTCCCCTTTATATTTTAGCTTTACCAGAATGTCTTATGGTTGGAATCAATTTTTCTTTTCTTGTCGCTCACTCATATCATAACTGCCTTTTTTTAAAGAGAAAGATATTGCCTAAAGTAAGCCCTTATATCATTACTCTGTCACGTTGATAACTTTTTTCTTTATAATATGAATCACACACCATATTTTATTTATTATCTGCTCCCTTTCACGACATTTTTTATAAAAGGGACCTTGATTTCTTTGTTCAGTTATATCCTCAGTACATATAGCAACACAGAAAAATGTTTCACCAGTGGTATGGGATCATTAGGTATTTGCTAAATGAATGAATAGATGGATGGATGGCTAGATGAATGAATGAATGAATGATGATCTGTGCAAGTGAAGCACGTGATAATAGGCAAATGTATAAACGATAGTACTTAGTGTTTTAAACTATTGAGTTAACATTTTGTTTCAAAAAGTGTCAAATGTTTACTCCAATGCATTTTAATTCAACTCTTGGGAAATAAAAGATCATTGTAAACAAACCCTCCAACTGTGAGCTTACTCATAATATGCCATCTATTTCTTTTTGGGATCTTGACTGATACATCCTCCTTGTTCACCAGACAAAAAGACAGATTGTTATATTTATAGTCAGCATTAATTTTTTGGACATAACTTTTTGGAACTGTCTTCTCCAAATCTGAGCATGAATAACTTCTCTTTCCTTTGTTCTTTTCGTGTTTCTTGTATTTGTCCTACATAGCACCTTCAACATTTCATGATGCTTGGGTGTTGACATAACAATAATCTTTACTCAACCATGTCTTGAGAAGGTTTGGGTTTTCTTTCTACAGGACTCTGCAATGCTAAGTACAAGGCTGATTTCTTAGTGGTTATTCAATCATTTCTTGCCACGTGAATGACCCTGAGATTTATAAGGTATCATGTCCACTACAAGGCTTTGGATTTTTTTCATCATACCAAGACCTCAAATCTTGGTTTAAAATACTGATTTTATGAATTTTAGTGGATTATCACTGATTCTGAGATGTCTTTTTCTGTTTTGTGCTACTGTAACAAAAATATTATGGATTTGATAATTAAAAAGAAACAATAGAAATTGTTCTCTCACAATCCTGGAGTCCTATAAACTAGATTATGGCAGGTTGCAGTCCAGTTGTCTTGGCTTCTAAGATGATGCCTTGAATGCTGGGCCATCTGGAAGGGAGAAATACCATGTACTTACCCTGCAGAATACCAGGAGTGGAAATGTGTGCTTAGGGCTGTAGCCCTTTGTAAGGCAATATGAATCTGCTCCCAAAGGCTGAATCTCTAAACATTTCTACTGTAGGAATCAAGTCTTCAGTACATAAATATTAAAGGACACAACGAGACCTTGTCAGGGGACACTGACATGCCTCTCAATTCCCCAGTGTGTCCAGAGAGCACAGGAATTAGGCCTTGTAATTATGTGGCTCCACACTGAGATTAATAAACAATGGGGCAATTAATAGCAGTGAAAATGTGATCAGGGAGACTACACGGGAGAGGTGGGACATATAATGCTGTTTAAATTTTCCATCATAAATTAATAAATACCTGTCTTTTGAAATAGTGATTAAAACTAATTGCTGATTAAAAATGTTTTCCTAAAATATTAGTATTTGGTATTAAAGTTAAGATACAGTGCTATTATAAAGGTATAAGCATTATTCTTTGAAAAAAATGTTTTTACTTTTATTTTGGCAGTTGAAAGGTCAAAGGGCAAACAGTCATAATAAGTTATATTTTACAAGCATTATATGCTAAAGGTGATTACTATGGCCCAGTTTTTTCTTTTTTTTTCATTTTTCTTTATTGAGAAATTTTCTACTCACTCCACATACCACTCACAGATTCCCCCCCCTCCCCCCTCCCCCCCCCCCCCCCCCCTCTCTCCCAAGCCACCCCGCAACCCCAGATCCCCCAAATCAAGGTCTCCCATGGGGAGTCAGCAGAGCCCAGTACACTGAGCCTAGGCAGGTTCAAGCCCCTTTCCACTGCACTAAGGCTGTGCAAGGCTTCACACCACAGGCACCAGATTCCCAGAAGCCTGCCCATGCACCAGGGACAGATCTCGATCCCCCTGCCTGGGTGCCCCCCCAAACAGTTCGAGCTAAACAACCGTCTTCTGTACCCAGAGACTATGGCCCTGTTTTATATTAAGTGGAATTAGATATTTTAGGAAGAATTATACCTTCGTGATACAGAAGCAAGCAAGTAACACTTTAAATATACTTCCGATATAAATTCAATAACTCAATGCTCTTAATATTAGTACATTTGTATTATCAGGAATATATATATTTCTTTTGTAATGCTATTAGGACAGTAAATTAAAATTTACCTACGTGGCAGAACAGTAAGAAAAAAACAGTTCTATTACTTATTTAAATGTCTCCTAAGACAAATTTACATGTCATGTAATTCAAATAACCCCACTTAGTTATACCAGGCCTTCAATGAGAATATTATTATTGGCTTCAAATTTGCCAAGACTGGTACTGATTAATATGAGCAGATTATTTTATTCATTATCTTGAGAATGAAAGCGATATGACTAACATCTTCTGTGTGGAAAACCTTCATTATTCAGAAAACATTTTAGGATCACTGTATCACAGCATTTTGAATGTTGAGGCATTTTTCAGTTTGCAAAGCAGAACTGGCCCTAGGCATGGGCAAGTATGAAGCTTCCTATATGGGATGTTTTAGAAGGAGGGAGAGGTGTGCTGCCAGCACAGTACACAACTCCAGCACCCTAAGCTACTTAGGTTTTTATTGACAGCATTTGCTTTTGAGTTAAGATGATATTTTTGACTAGACTGTTTTAATGTAACTATTCAGTCCTTGATAGTGAGGTTTTATTATTAATAAGATGTGATGTATTAATAAATGGCTTATGAGAGTGTGGTGCCCCTAGAATTCCATCCTGGTCCCTTCTCTCTTTACACTATCATGCTTGAACATATTTTTTTTTTTTTTTTACTTTCTTACAATGTCACTCACTAGTGTTTTCTGAAGGTATTCTGCAGACTGCTAGTCAGTATCTCCTGCTCAGTAAGCTGCCGGAACATTGCCAAACCGCTCTACTGGGGGCTCTGGAGTGTTAAGGCGTTGAAATATTTTATCTTTTTTCACGGAATCCCTGACTACATGCACTGGTGACTTTTCTTCTGTCTTGGGGTCACACTTGCCTTTTTATGTTTTAATTTATGTGTGTGTGTGTGTGTGTGTGTGTGTGTGTGTGTGTCTTACGTGTGTGCACTCATGTGTGTGGGGTTGTTTACTGCTCTAGTTGGGGGTGTAAACCAGAGAGAGTGGGGCTTAAAAACGAGGCGACGAAAGTCTCAGGCATTAGTCAACTTTATTCAGATCATCAGGCAATTTAGACTCTGAGGATTAAGAAGAAACACATGACTAACGTGGTCAATCACAAGGACACGCCACACATGGCAAAATATGTTTTACCACAGAGGCATATGAACAACAGCAGCTGAAGTCACCTACTCCTCTCCGCTACTCCTGGGAGGAACATGAAAACACACTTCAAGAACAATTCTGTGTTTTTGAAGAAACTGAGGTCACAAGACTCTTGTCTTGTTTTCTTGGAATTTCCTCACAAGCACTCGGAATTCTCACAGGACTCCACTGACTAACTGTGTTCTGGCAGGGTTGTACACACTAGTGTGTCTGTGTTATATGTGTTTGTACACATGTGCTTATACCTGTGGGGACCAGAGGTTGACGTTAGGTGTCTTCCTCTTTTTGCTCTCCATCCTATTTCTCTCTATTTTTTTGAGACAGGGTCTCTCACTGAACTTGGAGTTCATTGATTGATTAGAGACTGACTGACCAACCAGCCCCTGGTATCTTCCTGCCTCTGACCACCAATTCTGGGGTTACAGGCCCAACATCCATGCCTGAAATAGATCTTACATGATTGCCAGGAATCTCTCCTGAGATCCTCATGTTTTGTCAGAAAGTACTTTACTCACTGAGCCATTGCGTCAGCCCTGTCACAAGCATATGGATGTGTGTAAAATTTTTTGTATATGAATATTTTGCCTGCCTATATATATTACATAAATGCCTGTCCCCCCACATGTATATAGCCTGCCCATGTTATCTATCTATCTATCTATCTATCTATCTATCTATCTATCTATCTATCTCTCTATCATCTATCTAATATCTACATATATATGTATATGTATATCTATATCTATATATATGTATAATGTTTGCCTTATGTCCATGGAGGTCAGAAAAGGGTGCTATATCTCTTGAAACTGGAGATGTGCCATCTTGTAGTAGCTGGGAACTGAACCTGGATCCTTTGCAAGAGCAACAAGTACTCTTAATAACTGAGCCATCTCTCTAGCCTCAAGCTCTCATTTTAAAGTGTACAGTTTACGGCTTTTAGTATATCCATATAGTTGTCTAATCATGACTGTTGGCAGAGAAAAAATTAAGGTAAACATTTGGAGAACTCAGCGATAGGGAAGAGTCATCAAGAGGTGAGTGAAAAGAGGTAGAAGCTGCTGTTTGAGAAGCTCTTGTTAGATAGTGTGTGACTGCTTGAGTTCAGTGTCTACCCTGTGAGATAGTGGGTGGCAAGGGAGGACAGAGGACAAGCATTGCTTAAAACACACAGGAAAAGTCATCACTCTGTGTAGTATATTTGATATGTATATAGCATTTACATTGAACAACATACTAAAAAAATAATGATCCTCTAAAAAAAAATACAATTGGAGGGTCTCTGTGGCTTTGAGGCAAAAGAGTGGATTTGGCTAGTTTCCTCTTTGTAACCCTCAATAAAAGCTATGCAGAAGACTGCTGCCATTATTGTGAGAGGTGACATTGGCCCTAATGGGTAGTCTCTAGTACTGACCATTGTCTCTGATAACAACACAAGATATTGGCTTATGGACCTCTTCTAAAGGGGAAAACTATCACTTTCATCATTAAGAACTCAGAGAAGACCTAACAATGACGTCCTGAGTCACTACATTAAAAAAATTAAATAAAGAAAATTTTATTAAAAATAGTTATTTTATGTGTATGTGTGTGTGCCTGTGTGAATGCATGTGCACCACCTGCATACAAGCACCTACACACAGAAGTCATAAAAGGCATCAGAGTCCTTGAAACTCTGTTACAGGTTTATGGTTGTGGGCTACTATAAGGGTCCTGGGAATGTAATCTCTGTAAGAACAACAAGGGCTCTTAACCACCAAGCCATCTCCTCTGCACCTGAGAAATGATAATTCTTATCATCCATATTTAACCTGAAGCTTTTTTACATAGAGCTCTTAGGAATTTTGGGGTTGTTAGTATATGTCAGATTTCTGAGGGATGCTCTTTTTAGTTATTTTTTCATGAATTTCTCTTTTTAATAGGTCTGAACAGCAAACGGATGGGGGCTAAGTGGTGGGAAAGTCTCCAGGGTACTGATTCTAAATTACTGCATGTTTGGAATTTTGAAAATTGCAGTTGAAATTCCAAAAGGTTTTTATGGTATAAATTAGATTGAAGATTTCCCAATGTTCTGACTTAGACTACATCACAACCAAGCAGATTGTACTTGACAAAAATTAGTATTTTGGAGCTAAATGAGTTAGTTTTGCCAAACCTCTATCCACTATTGAAAGCTAATATTAAGTGGAAAGAATTCATACTGAAAAATAATAAGGTTCTGGTTTAGTGTAACCAAATCCCCGATATATGAGAGTTTTTGATCAAGTGGTCAGCTGATTAGAGCATGGGTGGGTTTGACCTTTATGGACTACTCTCACCTCACTGGTAAACACTCCCAGGCACCTTCAGATTTTAGTGAAGCTCTGTAGGCATTTCCTCTTGTCTAACTTGCATATCATGTATTTAGTCTGAGATTTCAAACTCCAACCTTAAGTGGAAGATTTTTTTTCTCGCCTTCCTATAAACTTATGACAGCCTCCAGATGGAGAACTTCAATGAAAGAGCCACTCTAGCCCTGGCTGCTACCTCCAGCTCCACACTGGAATACTTGTTTTTGGCAAGTTGAAAAATTTTAAATCATGAAAGATTTATATGAATGATGTAAGGTTGGAAATGTTTTATGGCGTGTTTATTCACACTAAGTCAGCCTTTGCCTTTTTAGACTTTTCTTAGAAGACACTTATGCAAATCCAAAATGACAGGAAGGAATTTAAAATGATTCTTAGCATCTGAATATTAGAGAAAAATGACAGACTTATAAAGTACCGCATTTTTTATTTTTTTGATGGTAAAAACTTCCAGGCATTATGGGCTCGAACAAACTGGAAGAAGAATAGATAAACATGAGGAAGCTGTGGATTCTACTTTTGTTAGAGCTGTTGAATCTCCTGCCCTCTGGATGCAGTCATACTTTACAATGACAGTAATGTCATTGGGACCTACCTACTCCTCTGCTCAGAGACTTCATCTTCTGTGTTCTTTTTGTGTTGAATTAAACTAATACCTTTATATATTGTGTTGGCCAGTTTTATGTCAATTTGACACAGGCTCGTGTCAACAGAGGACAGAGCTTCAACTGAGAAATTGCCTCTGTAAGATTGGACTGTAGGGCATTTTCTTAATTAGTGATTGGTGAAGAGGGCCCAACCTATTGTGGAAAGTGCCACCCCTGGGTTGGTGGTCATGGGTTCTATGAGAAAGCAAGCTGAGCAAGCCATGGGGAGCAAACCAGTAAGCAGCACCCCTCTGCATCAGCTCCTGATGGCCTCTGCATCAGTTCCTGCCTCTAGATTCCTTCTCTGTTTGAATTCCTGTCTTGATTTCCTTCATTGATGAACAGTGATGTGGAAGCATAAGCCAAATAACCCCTTTCAACCCCAACTTGCTTTTGGTAATGACATTTTATCACAGCAATAGTTTCCCTAAGAAATACATTAAGTAACCAATTTGTGGGAAAGCGCTGAAGCTGACTTGTAGCATGAAGGTAGAAACCATTTTTTTCATGCACTTGCTGTTGAATAAATATGTGGTTGATTATGTACCCACCAGTAGAATTTGTTTACTGACACTTCTTAGGATATTGTTTGAACATTTTGTTTATATTTTCCTCATACTAGCTACTTCTGCCCCCCACACAAGAGGCAAATGAGGACAGATGCTGATGTTTAGTCACTGGATTACATGAGAATGTGACAAATGAAGCAGGAACAGTAAGAGGGCATATATCCTGAGACATTAGAAGTGGATGGAGAAGAATCTGGATATTTGTGGTAATGATGC
>CABHPQ010175254.1:0-45269 GCA_902168405.1 Peromyscus aztecus | reverse complement strand
TCATTTCACTTCTTTCTTTTGGTTTTTGGTTTGGTTTTGTGGGGTGTCCCTGCTACCCAACCTGGAAATTTTATTTTTTTTTTTCAAAAAGGCAGGTGTGGTTTCAATGTAAAAAATAAAAATAAAAAAAGAAAGAAAAAAACAAAAACTAGGGGCTGGAGAGATGGCTCAGCAGTTAAGAGCACTGGCTACTCTTCCAGAGGATCCAGGTTCAATTCCCAGGACCCACATGGCAGCTTCAGTTCCAGGTGATCCAACACCCTCACACAGACACATGCAGACAAAACACCAATGCACATAAAACTAAATCATTAAAAGTTAAAAAAGAAAAAACTACTGTGAAATCAGCAGTGCAGTATTTATAGAATGTGTTTTTCCATTCTGGCCCACGTAGCGTGTAGGGTAGGTTTTTGAGAACTCAATCCCCAAAATTCATTTTTGTGGTTCTCATCACCTCTACACCACCTTAATGTTTAACATGGTATACCACCTGCCCAGTCCTCATTTCTTCTTTTTCTTGCTAAAAGAAACTCTATTTAAAGATGTGAAAATGCCCCATATCAGGAGTTGAACCATGTTGTTCAATCAAAGATGACAAAAAGAATCCTCTACTTCTTGGCTTCCTAGCTTTCCTTGCGGCTAGGAGTGCCAATGTCACCCAGTTTGAGACAATAAAATGTTGGGAGAAATCTTGCTTGCTTGCTTCCTAACCAGTAGAACCCAGGAGATGTGGGCAGGAGCCCCCCCCCCCTTTTTTTTTTTTTTTTTCTTTTTTTTTTTTTTTTCCGTGCTATGAGGGCTAAGTGAGATGTGAGGTTCCAAGGGCTGGAAGGACAAGCGTACTGTAGAGACCCAGCAGAAGCCTGGCATTGCCGACCTGTGTACCACCTCTTACTCTTTTTGTATGTGAGAAGATAAAACAGCTCAATTATCTAAACCATGTTTCCTTGTTCTTATAACTGAAACTGAATGCCTTTTGATGATGTAGTTACAATAGCAAAAAAAAATAAATAAATAAGAAAGATTTGAAGTTAATGCTACCAATATCTTATAAAAGATATAAGAACTTAGCCAAACCCCAGCCTAAATAACCAACAATGTAGAATGATGTTTAGAAATGGTGAGAATATTTTACTGGGTCATTGTATAGGTAGGTTTGGTTGTTTTGTTTGGAGTTGGGGTCTCATGCAGCCCAGGCTGGCTTTGAACTCATAGCCAAGGATGGCCTTGGACTTCTGATCCTCCAGCTTCTACCTCCTGAGTACTGGGATTCTATTCATGTGCCATCCTGTCTGGTTTTACCTAATGCTGGGGATCGAACCCAGGACTTTGTGTATTCTAGGCAAGCCTCCCACCAACTGAGCTACATTCCAGCCCATGTATAAGCATCTAAAAATAATATTCAGTTGCTGAGTAGTACGTTAGTCAAGCTCAGTAGTACAGACCCTTCCTAACACGTGCAAGGGTTTGATTCCAGTACCACGGATAATAATAATAGATAATAAAAAACTATCACAATAGTTAAGAAAATCATATACCTTATAAGAGCTGCTTGGAAAATGAGACAACATGGAAAAGTCAAAACATAAAAGGAGACAGGACTGAGATCACGTTTCCCTGCAATGACAATGTTTTCAGAACTTTCAAGAAACCACTAAAGGAACTGTGTAGGGAGATAGGATTGGTTGCCCATTGCCTGTTTCATCCATCACTCCATTTTCTAAATGGTGAGCCATTTAGGTGAGGCTACATTTTTTACATTAAAAAGTATCAAATAACTGGACGTGATGGCTCCTCTAATTCCAGCACTTAGGAGGCTGAGGCAGTAGGATCACCGTGAGTTCATGACCAGTCTGGGCTATATAGAGAATTCTAGGCCAGCCTGGGCTACAGAATGAGATCCTGTCTCAAACAACAAAACAAAAATATGTATACATATCTATGTTTAGAATAAAGTAACTCTGATAGACAAAAATCCCTTTTTAAATCCCTAGAAGAATTTTGATCAAATTTAAGCAAATGTTTAGCTCCCTCCTACCTACAGGACAATGCCAAACTTCTCAGCCCATGTTTTCAGCTTGATCCTCCACCACACATACTACTATCACAGCCACTTCAAACACACTTTTCTTGCCTCTGTGCAGGTTCTTGGCACAGCTTAAAAGGCCTCGCCTTCAGAGCGATTCAAAAGCTAAAAGAAAAGAGTCCTAACATGTCCATCATAAAGAAAGGATGCATGCTTGATTACTATAGTTAGCGCAATTGTGTGCATGTGTTGAAGTACTGCATGCTACCCCATTAATATGCACACTTTAAATATTTTATGTTTCAATTTAAACTCAATTTGGCTGCAACCCATCCTCTGCCTTTCTCTTCTTGTATGTATGCCACTCTGTTCCCGTCAGCTTCCAGCCTTCCGTCTTCTTGAGACCAAGAGCCACGTCTTCGATTAAGTTGCAGAGTTCTGATGGAGAGACACACCGCGACCACACAGATCACGTTGGAAGACTTGGAATAGGGGATGAAGGAGATGATGACCTAGTTTCTCTACCAAATATTAATGCAGCAATATTAAGGAAAGGCAGTTTGGGAGAGCACCCACCACACGGACGACCTGTCCCTCTGAGGATGGTGAGAACACAGGGAAGAGCTGAGGACAACATTGGCATCCCCCGGAGGAGCAAGAATTCCCGAAAGCTGAGCAAGGAGCACTTTTGAGTTTATTCTGTCTGCAAACTACTTAGATGCCAAAGGTTGCCTTGACACGCCATGCAAGGCTGCGAGCAATAACACGATGGAGGGAACACCTGAGGACTCTGGCAAAAGCTCCAGCCTCAAAGCTGCCTTATGGGACAGCACAGAAGGCCTGGGGCCCAGGGTGGAAAGCTGTGCCTGGCACTGTGACACCATAAGGACAGCGTCAAGTGCCAGCAAGTGCATTGCTCCATTTTGTAATTACAAACATTAGACACGCGGTGGGCAGATGAGCAAAATAATAATATAATCAGTCATTTTAGCAAAACAGTGCCTCACCAAATGTGCAATTTCAGAAGAAATTATCCACCCACTCATATACATGTTTAACTCCCTTTCCTTAGCCATAGCACATTACTTTTAACCAGGCGCACAGAGCTCAGGGTGAAGCCGCCACATGGCCCAGGTCTGGAATTGCAACAGGAAGGAAGGAACACACCCCACCCCGACCCCATTCACTTCCTCCACCCCTAGCAACCTCCCCCACTCCTCCTCCCACAACCCCCACCCCCACCTCAAGCAACTGCCAGGGGAGTCTCCCATGAGAACGCGTGTTCTCCCCTTCCTGCCATCCTCCTTTGGAGGTCAAATTTGAGCCATAACCTTGGACCATGAAGTGAAAACCACAAAAACTTCAGAGAATTGATAACAAGCAAGTGGAGTCCCTACAACCCATGCCACATCTGTTTTTGCACATAGCATTTTATTCCAGAAAGAGAACCATACAACACGCGGTGTTTTAGAGTTTAGTTTTATTTTATTTTAACCACTTGGTACATTGCAGAAATCTCTCCAGTTCTGGAAAACTGACTCGGCACATCCATTGAGTTTCATAGGGTGGAAAAGTTGAATTCATTTGCCTGGTCTACCACAATGCCAACTCAGTTTTTGGCTATTATGAAGCATCATACATGTACAAAACCGTGTAATGCTTGAATGGAAGTGCGCATGAGAAGCATTCCTGTAGAAACCTGGTTTTATTTACATGCCTTGGTTTCCTCAACTGGAAATGGAGTAGCTGACATATTGTTGAAAGGACTGATGAATTAGTGCATACCAGCTACCCCCTTTGCAACTCAGCATTTCAATAAATAGTAGCTACTGTTTGGGCTACTATTTTGGTGATTTTAATGACAGTTTTCCAAAATGCTTTTGTATTTAAATGACCCTTAAACAAGTCCCTCACTTCATGTACACAACTCTCACAAACGGGCCCAAGCTCCCCATCACCTGCCCATCTCGGTAGATCTGAAACTCCCCATCTGACGACAGAAAATGAAGGCTGCCAACGAGAAGGGAAGAGTGGTACACAGGAAATCAAACCGAAGTGCCAGCTGCAGACACTCCACAGACTGTAAGCAAATAGGAGATCACAAGCAAAGGATTCTGGGTCTTCGGAAGCCTTGCCCTACTGCAGCTCCCAAGCAGCAACGGAGCAAACCCACCTGATCCCACCTCACAAATCTGCTGTTCCTGTTAGAAGTCAGTGGGCTCCCAGCCTGGGGCAGGCCTCGGGGAGCCCCTGCTGACCTCTACAAATCTGAGATTAGTCTTGGGTGGCTTTATGCTGTCACCCCAAGAGCTTGGTCTTTGTGGAGCAACAGTAGACAGGAAGATTGCTCATCATCTTCACCATGAGGAAATGTGTCTGTGTCATGATAACAATCACTGAAACCCATCAGAAAAGCATGTGCCACCCTCAGAACCATGAATTCCTCTTAGTTCTTCTAGTTCTTCCAGAGCGTTGGACCTCTCTTGTACAGAAGGCCGGGAGGTTTGGGCTTTTGGGGTTTGTTGTTTTTGTTTTGAGACAGGCTTTTTTTTTTTTTTTTCAGTTTTGTTCGTTTGCGGATTTATTTTTTGGATCTTCTTGACAGAGTTTCCCCAAGTTACCCAGGCTGGGCTTAAATTCATTGCACAGCCCATGCCTCAAACTTGTGGCCGTCCTGACTCAGTCTCCTCAGTAGCTGAGACTACAGGCCTACACCAGTTCTAACAGTTGTATATATTTCTGAACAAATAATTCACCCCACGTTACTTTGCATTATACTTTGTATTATTTTATTGTAAGTTATTTATAAGTTTATAAGTTAAATGTTGTTATAAATTAAATGCTCAATCATTTTCTTTTTCCCTTCCTCTCATTTCATTTATTAGAGGCAATTTGATTTGAATTCAACACCGAGCACCAGCTAGACACGGCCCAGACCCCCTCCTCCCAACCAGACTGGTCCTGAAGAAAAGTTCTGGGAGGCAGAGGAGAGGGCCAGCCTTCCCTGCGGCCTGCTGTAGAAACACAGCGTGGCATCTGCACTGACTGGGGATTTTAGATGCAAGCCCGCCACCGGGAACACAAAAAGTTCCCTCCGTGGGAAAAAAGTAAAAGTCTTAATTACTCAGGCCTCTGTGACGTTCCCACCTGTGTCTTCCACCAGTGGCTACAGTGATTCATTGATGAATCCTCTGTCTTTGATTAGAGTTGAAGAGGGAGCTGCGCTTTTAAGATTCACCTTGGAAATGTTTTCAGAGCTTCATGCTCTCACTGCTTAGAAGCTGAACAATGATCCAAACAAAGGAAAAAAAACATATAAATATAAAAAGGAATCTAAGAACCAGTTCTGGAAATAATAAGGACAGATGTTCATCACATTACCAATGAGAACCTGAATAAGCAAGATTGTCCAGCAAAAAACAAATGTTGTTATGTGTCTTAGTCAGGGTTTCTATTGCTGCAACAAAACACCATGACCAAAAAGCAAGCTGGGGAGGAAAGGATTTATTTGGCTTACATTTCCAGATCATACGCCATCATTGGAGGAAGTCAGAACAGGAACTCAAGCAGGGCAGGAACCTGGAGGCAGGAGCTGATGCACAGGCCATGGAGGGTGCTGCTTACTGGCTTGCTCTCCATGGCTTGCTCAGCCTGCTTTCCTATAGAACCCAGGACCACCAGGCCAGGGGTGGCATCACCCACCATAGCCTGGGCCCTCTCCCATTGATCACTAATTGAGAAAATGCCTTACAGCTGGATCTCATGGGGGCATTCTGATGACTCTAGCTTGTGTCAAGTAGACACACAAAACCAGCTAGTACATTATGATACATATTAAAGAGGATATTTGTAACCATTATAATCACTTTTACAAACATCAGAAAAGAGCATTTCGGGCCAGTGAGATGGGTCAGCAGATAAAGCGCTTGCCACACAATCCTGACGACCTGAGTTCTACCCCTGGAATCCATGTAAAGGTGGAAGGAGGGAACTGACCTCACAAAGTTGCCTGTCCTCTGACTTCTGAATGCACACACACACACACACACACACACACACACACACACACACATACACCCTGCACACACACAAAATTAAATATATTATTTAATATTCATTGCAAAAGTAAAGACAATTGCATCTAATAAATTAATATTAACAGTTGTAATTATTTACTATTAAAAATCAAACACTTTATATGCACAAAAATATGAAGCAAAACATTAATCACTAGTTCAGTGGGTTTGTTTTATCCTGATCATAGCACATGCTATTAACCACAGACTCATGCTATACATTAGCTTGTGAGGCTCATCCTGTATTTCTGTGGTTTGTGTCCTTGGGCCTATATTTCTCCCTTTCCTCCCCTCACCCCATCCATGGCAACACTGCTTTATTCTCCATCTCTATAAATCTCACTTCCCCCCTTTAGCTCCACACATCATTGAGATGGTACAGTGTTTTTCTTTCTGGTCTGTTTCATTTAGCCTAATGGTCTCCAGGCTCACCCGCGTTGTGGCGAAGGGCTCCTCTTTTTAGAACACTGTGTAATATTCCGTTACATATTTACAACTTATTTTTTCCGTTTCTCCATTTCCATTCGCTGATGGACACTTAGATTGTTTCCATATGTTAGCCAGCGCTGCAGTGAGATGGGAATGCAGATGTCTTCGCAGAGTGGTGATCTCATTAACTTTGGGAATATGCCCAGAAGAGAGAGGGACAGCTAGGTCCTATGGGAATCATATTTTAAGTTTCTTTAGATGCCTACAACTGTTTTTCCTAATGACTGGCCAGATCTACAGTCCCACAAATGGTGTGCAAGGGCTTCCTTTTCCCTCCCCCTCTCCAACCCTTGGTATTCCTTGCCCTTTTGAAGCAGTAGGGAAGGCATTATCTGACTTGGTTTGGGGGACGGGTTCTCACTCTGTAGCTCAGGCTGCCTGGAACTCCGGGTCCTCCTGCCTCGGCTCCCCAAATGCCGGGATTATAGGTGTGCACCACCTATAATCTACTATACCCAGTTTCCTGGTATTTTTGTATCACTCAGTGTCTTGTCCCACAATCACTTACTGCTTTCGTAATCATAAATAAGTGAAGGAGCCAGTGGCTCAGAACCACAAATTTGTGCTTTGTGTTTCTTGTCCTTGTTTCTGGAGAGAGGAACGAAGAAATGAGAAAGGACAAACGGGAAAGGAAAAGGACGAGGGAGGAGGCAGTGAATGCTGGGAAAAGCATAGGGGTGATGGGCAAGACACTTAGTGAGCTGCCCAAGCTCTTCCCCCCCCCCCCCAAGCACACAGGGCCCTTGCCTCCTTCAGATCACATTCTAAAATTGCTGTGGGATTTCCACAGATGAATCTGGGGAGACACAGAATTCTACCCCTAACATCCATCTAGATTGACGAGATACTCTGAATCTCAGACCAGATTTCATCAGGCAACATTTAGCTGCTTTTCTGACTAGGTTACATGTAGACTGTCCCCCATCATTATGATAACATGCCCTAGCCCTGTGGCCTGGAGGGATTTGCCAAAGGGTCCAAGACGGCCTCGGGGAGCTAAGTCCTAGGCACTAGGGGTGTAACTGGCAGAGTGCTTTGCCTAGCATGCATGAAGGCCTGGGTTTGATCCCCAATACCCCATAAACCGGATATGGTAGTACATGCCTGTAATCCAGCCCTCCGGAGCTGAAGGCGGGAGGACCAAAGGTTCAAGGCTATCCTTGGCTATGCAGTGAGTTTGAGGCAAGCCTGGGCTACCTGAGACCCTACCTCCTGAAATAGAGGAAGGGGACAATAAGTGGCTCAGTGAGATGAGTATTTGTCACGCAAGCCTAACACGCAGGACCCCACGGTGGAAGGAGAGAGGAGGCTTCTGAACAGTTCTCTCACCTCCAGACCCAGCACGGCCCTCGGGCCTGTGGACACCCTTAGTCCACGTTACCTACCTGCCATTGACCTCTGCAGACCTCTCGGCCTCTTTCTTTAAAGTCATGAGTATCACATTTATCAGAGTTGCTATTGATTGTTTCACAAAATAGCAGTGGATGCATCTTTTGGCCTTTGATGTGTTCGTTTACTTAACACTCACGCACCCTGCAACGTCCTCCGGTGAACTGGCCCAGATCTACAGGAGAGTCTGCGTCCAGAGACAATCGCCTGGTGTCCTGTTTCATGTTCTTCAGGGACCAGCAACATTCCAGCAAGTATGCAGCACTGAGTTGCCCTCTTTGGAAGCTGGAAGGGTCAGTCCCCATCATTGCAGAATGAAGCAGAAACTGTGTGACCGTATCAGAAAAAACCAATTCTGTCACCTTCTCTCATTGTCTTCCAGCTACCATGTTGTAGGGAACTCTGGCTACACTGGGTACCCAGGTAGGGGAGTCCTGGAAGGTGCCTTGGGCTAAGGTCTTGGGCCAGCAGCTAGACTTACTGATATGTAACTCTTCGGGTAATTCTAGAGCCTGCCTCGAGTCCTCAGTTTTCATCTTCCCATGAGCCTCAGTCACCATGGAGAACAGATGGATTCCTCCCACTGTGCTTACAGTCTCATGGTGTCTTATCCAAATTCCAGACACACAGAATCTATGAACGTATAAAATTTTTATGACAGTGGGTTATGGGGAACTTGATTACATGGCAATAGATAACAGGAACAGAATTAGTTCATGCTTGCAAGTGACTGTACAATATTTTGTGGTAAGACTGTAACATCACCCAGTCGAGGATGCCCCTTGTTCTCGATTCTCGCTACTGAGAACATCAATTATTGCAACACATACCCTTGAAGATATATGACTTAAGGGGCTAGAGAGCTCAGTCAACAGTAAGGAATGCTGGGGACTGGGATCCAAACGCAGCTCTTCCCCTCCCCCCCCCCCACATGATTTCTCCTCTGTGTAGCTCTGCCTGTCCTGGAACTCACTCTGTCGACCAGGCTGCCCTCAAACTCACAGATCCACCTGCCTCTGCCTCCCAAGTGCTGGGATTAAAGGCGTGCGCCACCACCGCCTGACTCCAAACTCAGGTCTTAATGGTTACACAGCAAGCTCTCTTAGCCAGTCCCCTGTTTTTTTAATGTTTAAAAATACTAAGAATGTTTTTTTCTTAAATCCTTTCCAATAACTCTACCTCTTGGATTTTGCTGAGAAATTCTGTAACTTTTACTTCCAGGTTTTCCTTAAGTCTCAATTATCTTAAAAGTTTTTATTTAACATGTACCCTGCATATTTCCAGGCATAGCATCATCATCATCTGTGTATAATACCTTGCATATAATATGCGTGTATTTGTATGTGTGTGTGTGTTTATATGTATGTACGTATGTGTGGTGGTTTGAAAGAAAATGGCCCCCAAAGGGAGTGGCATTAATGGGAGGTGTGTCTTTGTTGGAGTGGGTGTGACTTTATTGAAGGAAGTGTGTCACTGTGAGGGTGGGCTTTGGGGGTCTCATATATGCTCAAGCCACACCCAGTGTCTCAGACCACTTCCTGCTGCTTGCAAGTCAAGATGCAGGACACTCAGCCACTTCTCCAGCACCATGTCTGCCTGCATAGCCCCCTGTCACACCGTGATGATAATGGACTAAACCTCTGAAACTATAAGCCACTACAACAAAATGTTTTCCTTTATAAGAGTTGCCATGGTCATGGTGTCTCTTCACAGCAATAGAAACCCTAACAGTATGTACACACACACACACACACACACACACACACACACACACACACACACACACAATCCTGTCTCATTACTTACCCATCCTTTGCCTTTGTACTTCTCTCCTTTCTTTAAATCTCTTTTCTCATAATTTGCTGTTTGGTCAGAGACTTTTCATCCTTTCTGTATATAGGCAAGTGTTCTTGACTGTCCTTAGAATCTTTACATTTCTGTCATTCACACTGGCAGGTGAATGATGCTTCACTGAGTGTGGTGGTTTGAAAGAAAATGGCCCCCAAAGAAAGTGGCACTATTCAAAGGTGTGGCCTTGTTGGGGTAGGTGTGGTTTTGTTGGAGGAAGTGTGTCGCTATGGAGGGCTTTCAGACTCCTATGTGCTCAAGATACCACCCAGTGTCTCAGACCACTTCCTGTTGTGAGTCAAGATGTAAGAACTCTCAGTTCCTTCTCCAGCACCATGTTGGCCTGCATGCTGCCTTGCTTCCCGCCATGACCACAGTAGACTGAACCTCTGCACTGTAAGCGAACCACCACTGTTAAATGTTCTCCTTTATAAGAGTTGCCGTGCTCATGGTGTCTCTTCACAGCAATGGAAACCCTCACTAGGACACTAGAAAGACTCTGAGTCACTTCTTGGCTCTCTTAGTTGTACAGCTATTGTCCAACTATTTGATGTCCTTTTTTTCTCCTATCTGGAAACATGAGATTTTTCTCTGACATGCAGGAATTTTTTTCAAAACGTTTACGTGTATACTCTTCTCCCGTGACTTGCCTACAATTGAATGAACACTTACAACCTGCAAGTGCAAGATCAAGTCTGGCTTTTCCCTTATTCTCCCCGGAACAGGTGTATGTCTTAGACCTCAGGGCCTGCCCGCCTTCCCTTCGCTAGCAGCAACTACAGTCTCAAATGAAGTCTGAAAGGGAGATGATGCTTTGCCTGAAAATACTGCATCTTCCCAGACACTAGCCCTGTTGGCTGATATCTGATATTATAAAGCATCCTGGAATGAAATGAAATAAAATGCAGACAATTTAGCCTGGTCCTAGCATGTGTATACTGAAATGTCTCACTTTGCACTTTATAAATATGTATACTCACCATGTACCTATTAAAAATAAAATGCATTTAGCCAGGTGGTGGTGGCGCACAGCTTTAATCCCAGCACTTGGGAGGCAGAGGCAGGTGGATCTCTGAGTTTGAGGCCAGCCTGGTCTACAGAGTGAGTTCCAGGACATCCAGGGTTACACAGGAAAACCCTGTCTCAAAAAACCAATAATAAATAAACAGAATTTATTTCAGAAAAAATACAAATGATTTTTTTACATTTGTAAAAAATATACATCTACTAATTGTACCCGCTTTTTAGAATGTATATAGCTTTAAAAACTATGTACACCATTTACAAAATAACTGTTCGGGCAATGAAATTAGAATAACCTCCTTCCTCTGACCCACCCAGCCGTCCCCCAAGGTTACTTCTTAAAGTCTTCAGAATTTTTTCATGTGTAACAAAAACAAGAATTATCGCTGTGGAAGTGTTCACAGTTTCCTTCCTCCTCTGACATTGCACCCTGATCACTTCCTATCCACAGCACCACCTCCCTGCTGGGTTATTATCAGACAGGGGAAATGCAAAGGGAGGAGCATTAGAAGGAGTTAGAGACCTCAACAGAGAAGGTTTGGGACCCAAAGACCTGGAATTATCAACCCAGAGGAGAAGAAGAATGCAAAGGAAAAGGCAGAGATGTCAGAGCTTGGTGAACGGGACAAAGTAAGAAATGTGGAAAGAGAAACTTTGGGGTATCTACAAGACAGGCGAAAGTGTGAAAAGGAAGGCTGTGGGGAACTCCACAAAGTACTCAGTCTTCTGTCTATACCTGCTGTTACACAGAACCCAAGTGTTTCATGTAAGGCCACCAAGGAGCACAGATAATGACCAGAGGGACTCTGTAAAGGATTGTTTTAATTAAGTGTGTGTGTCCGTATCTGCGTGTCCATAGCACACGAGTGTAGGAGTCTGTGGAGGCCAGAGCACCAGATTCCGCTGGAGCTAGACTTACCAGGAATCGTGAGCTGCTTGGCTTGGGTGCTGGGAACCAAACTCAGGTCCTCTCAAATCAGTATGTCCTCTTACTCCTCAACCATCTCTCCAGCCAAATTACACTCTATTCTATTCACTTTCTGTGTGTGTTCACACTGTATACACACCACACACACACACACACACACACACACACACACACACACACACACACACGAGTGATGTATTTATAGAAGTATACAAGATGACCTAGCTACATATTTTCTGTTTTTAAAGATTTATTTTTATTAGTTTTAAATATGTGTAGATGTGTGTATTCATATGGATGTATACATGAGTGCAGGTACCTGCAGAAGCCAGAGGCATTATATTTCCTGGAGCTGGAGTTACATACAGCTGTGAGCCGCCTGATGTGGGTGCTGGGACTTGAGCTCTGTCTGGTTCTCTGGAAGAGTAGTCAATGTTCTTAACCACTGAGCCACCTCTCCAGACCCCTGCTCCCATATTTCCTGTCTTAAAAACGGGATCACATTGTGAGTAATCTTTTGTATCTTGCTTCTTCTTTTTGTTTTTTTGGGGGTTTTTTTGCATGTGCATATGTGTTGGCACATGTGTGTACTTACACACCTGGAGGCCCTTGCACTTTATTTATTGAGATGGGGTCTCCTGCTGAGCCTGGGTTTGCCTTGGAGATCCACTGTTTCTGGAATTACAGGCAGCTGCCCTGCTGCCCAGCCTTTCTATGAGATCTGGAGGTCTGGATTTTGGTCTTCATGCTTGCACGGTAAGGGCTTTACACACTGAGCCATTTCCCCAGCCTGGCTTCTATTCCCCTCAAAAACACAGATTTGAGCTGTTTACTCCCCCCCCCCCAAAAAAAGAATCTGAGTTAGCTTAAATAAAATCAAAGGCTTGTTGACTTCGGACTTCAAGGATAGGAACCAAGACATAAAAAAGCCAAGGGAGAAACTATATTCAGAAATGTTAGCTAATATTTCCATGAGTATAATACAAATTAATAAAGTACTTTAAAAATGGATTCCTAAGTGGATTGAAGGAATTAAGGAAAAGAAATTGCCCAAGAAATTTTGTCCAAGAAAAAACGGATCAAGGCTGAGTGGGTGAAAATGCTTGCTGCCTAAGTCTGATCCCTGGGACCCACAAAAAGTCATTCGTGGTGACTCGCACCTGTAACCCCAGCACCTGTAACCCCAGCACCTGTAACCCCAGCACCTGTAACCCCAGCACCTGTACTTGAGATGGGAAGTAGGGATGGGAGAACTTCACAGCAGCTCAAGGACAGTGGGCTAGCCTGGGGTAAGCAGCACAGCAGCAGAAGACAGCCCTGATCCCAAAAGACAGGAGAGAACCCACACCCAAAAGTTGTCCTCTGGTCTCCACATGTGTGCTGCGGAATGTCCCACACACTAATAATAAATGGAATGAAATCTAGAACAAAACTGCCCCTGAGCCTAAAAAGCTACTTTCTCCTTGCTATGCAGACTCAACCACTTCCAAATCTTAGCAAAAGACTAAGGGAGTCGACATGAACCCTCAGTTTTTCTCTGTAGTAAAACTGCAGCACTACGGGCTGGAGAAATGGCTTAGAGGTTAAGAGCACTGACTGCTCTTCCAGAGGTCCTGAGTTCAATTCCCAGCAACCACATGGTGGCTCACAACCATCTGTAATAAGGTCTGGTGCCCTCTTCTGGTCATACATGTTGTATACATAATAAACAAATCTTAAAAAAACAAAAAACAAAAAACTGCAGGACTACAAAATAGTGCATCATCTTTTAAATTGTATGCATGCATGTGTGTGCATGTGTAAGTGTGCATGTGTGTGAGATGTGGAAGAGAGAGGCTCATGTGTGAAGGTCAGAGAATACTTTGTGGAGTTGGTTCTCCCCTTCCACCTTTAAGTGGGTTCCAGAAATCAAACTCAGGCCACCAGATTTGCATTATGGGCCAGCAAGCGTCTCCATGCACTGAGCCATCCCACCAGCTCTATTTAAAGTATATTTTACTGATTTTTTCATAAATTCTGATGGGAAAATAAGCAGGGAAGAAGGAACTTCAAACAGTGAAGTCCTACTGGCAAAGTGACTCAGAAAGACCAGGGCACATCCATTTCTCACGATCCTTTCAGCTTCTCCGGCTGCACTATCCATCTCCTCTCTCCAGTGAATAAAAAAGCAGCAGAGTAAAGAATGATCCCAACAAATCCATCCTCTGAGCATCACGGCATTGAGTCAGACCCAATCAGTGTGAAAGATGGGGACCGTACGAATAAAGAAAACATTTTTTAATTCACCCATCCTCTCCTCCCAGCAGGCTTTCGGTCTTGCACTGGACCACACTGCCTGTCACCTTTCTGGATAATGTGTATGGAGTGGATGACCCAGAAGTCTGGTATTAGTTCTCTGACATTCTCTACCCTCATGACAGCCATCTCTGTGATATGCCACAAGTCAAAACTCTGAGGTTCCCTCCTTCCTCTTTCCTTCAGACTCTGCCTTTCTGAATCTGTTCTTTGTCTTCAGGACCCACCTTCCACTTCCCTGTATCCCACTTGATGCCTCGCCCAGCCTGTTTCCACCAGCCACTTCACCCTTAGACGTACAGCACCCTGAATTGCTCCTGTTACTAGAAATGTGGGGGAATCCCTTGCTTAGCAGAGGATACCATGGGAATGGAGTCCCTTCCTGGGGTTTATTAAAAATAATTTAAGAATGGACTCAAATGGAAGCTCGGAGCTTGAGGAGACTTTCATTAGCACTTAGGGGGAAACTCCCAGAGCAATAAGCTATAAATCTCAGCAGCTTCCCATAGGATAGTGGAGGAGGGGGGTCAAAGCCATGCCATTTTAAGTCAGCATGGAGGTCAGCTGCACGGTGGACCAGCAACAGTATGGTGGGAGAGAGACTTTAAAGGAAGCCCAGAGCATTTAAGGAAATCATGCTTTAAACAGCTAGAAGGGAATGTTGGGCTTTCTTGGGCAATTCAGAAAAGCAGGCTGGCTTATAAAGCTGTTACATCCATGGGTCCTGATAGGGTTTGTTTTCTCTGCCAGTTAAAGTCAGGGCAATTGCAGGAGAAATCTTGAGACACAGCAGAGTGAGCCAGTAATGAAAGCCTTTGGTTAGCACAGCAAGGCATGTAAAGACCATCTGCAAGGCAGGTACTCCAGGAGCCGAAGTCCAAGAGGACTGAGAGACAGGGAAGCTAATAGCCCACAACGTTAGGGCAAACATGCTCTGATCTGGCTTTGAACTTCTTAAGTTCATTCAAGGGGATTGGAGTGGCTAATGATAGGAACAAAAGCTTGCCTAGGCCTTTGTTTTAAGCTACCAGGTTTTTGTCTCAGGTCAGGAGGTGAACCAGGAGGAGTGATGGATATGCTAATTAGGCTGGGTGTGGTGGTGAGTATACAATGTGTATATAACAGTTAATGCATGTGTACATCAAATCATGAAGTTTATGCCTTGTAGTAGGACAGGCCCATAGGGTCGAGGATATTGGCTCAAACTAGTTGCCAAGGCATGCACATAACGTACTTCCTTATGAGCCAACCTGGAGTCTGCCTGTGGCTTATCAACAGGAGCTGTCAGAGTTCCTGATTGTGCCCAGCCAATGAGGGACAACCACATAATGCCACCAGATTGTGACATAGACTGGGTGCTGGGAGTAGGGTGTATAAGGCCTTCCCTGTTATTAAATAAAGGAGTTTGTTGTTTGCCTTCAACCGACTCCTGATGGCTGTGCCATTGATGCTGCGCCTTCTCACCCCCTCCCCCAAGGGAGCGGTTAGGATCCAGCAACAATGCCTTAGGCACATTTCTGTCATTACCTTAATAAAACTGAAGACTTAAAAATGTGGAAGGGGCTGGAGAGATGGCTCAATGGGTAAGAATATTTGTTATGCAAGCATGAAGGTCTAAGTTTGCATTCCCAGGATCCATGCCAGCCAAGCATGGGTGTGCACGCATGTCAGGAGGGTTAGTGACCTAAAGGCCCCAGCTGGACTGAGAAAGTTGGGCCAGGAAAGTTGACTCGACTGATAACACCTTCAGGCTGTTAGGAACCAGGAAGCTTCTGTTAAGATCAACGTGCCAACCTCTGCACCTTGAAACTGCAAGGGAACAGACCAGCAGGCGGAGTCTTCCATGCCCAAAGTTCCCCTTTCTGCCCCATAAACCCCAGGCCTCCTCTGCCCTTCATTGTTCTGATTAAAGGACCAACTGCTTCTAAAGAGGTTGGTCTCTCTTTTATTTCCATGTTCAATCCTGATCTAACACTGCCTATAACCCAATCCCTGGGAGCAGAGATAGGGGATCTTAGGAATTTTCTGCCCAGCCAGCCCAGCTAAAACAGTGAGCTTCAGAGTCAATGAGACTCTGTCTCAAAAAGAAAGGTGGAAAGTAACACAGGAAGACACTCCTCCTCTGGCTTTTGCACGCATGTGTGTGTGTACACACACGCAGATGGGAGTTTTGAACTTGGAAGTGGACAGAGCTGGATAATGTTAAGATATGAGTAGAAGTCTTGAGACTAGTTAGGGAAACTCATGAGGCCAGTAAGCCTTGCTAACAGCATGTAGTTGAGTCCTGGTTTTCCCTTAACTAATTGCAGGTCTCAACAACTTAAGACCAATGCTGAAATGCGCCAAGCAGGCTCTGAGCCTGCCTGCCTCGGTTTGAACCCTGGTTCCATCACTTCTTAGACAAGGTGCTAACCCTTGTGCCTCAGTTCCTCCCTGCTTCCCGCACTGAGTTGTTCTGAGGACTCAGTAACGTACTGCATGTACACATAGGAGGGTACAGAAGCCAGGACTGGGTAGGAGCCAAGGATGAAGTCTTTGGTGGGGACCGTTCACCTTAAGTGTCTGGCAAGTTGACTTAAAATGCAGGGCCCAATCTGAGGGTAGAAATCTGCATTTTAAACAAAACAGTCTATAGTTCTTGTGTATACAGCTTGAGAACCATTACTCTGAGGAAAAGTAATTTTATTTTTTTGTTTTGGTTTGGTTTTTTGTTTTAGTCTTTTGAAGAAAGAGTTTCTCTGTTAACAGCCCTGGCTGGCCTCGAACTCAAAAGATCCTCCTGCATCTGTTTCTCAAGTGCTGGGACTAAAGGTGTGCGCCACCACCGCCCAGCGTAAGTTATTTTTTAAAAGACTTTTTGAGTCCTACTCTTTATACACTAAAAATCAGAGTAAATTTTATGACTCTTCCTAATATACCTTTTTTTTATCAAATAATAATGTGTATCATCTGCTGCTAAATAAAATGCTACTGGGGGGGGGATGTTAAATATATCCTGGAGCTAAATTCCTGAATGAGCTTGAATTCCTGCTTCTCCTGCCCCCACCCCCCAATGCCGGGACTGCCAGTGGCACCTCCCCCAGCTCCCTGGCATACCCCTGGATATCCCAGTTGCCATGATTAATCTTCATTGTTAACCTGATTGCAATCACCCCGGAAAAGCCACTTCTGGGAATGGCTGTGAGGGTGCCAAGGTTAAGGGGGGGGGGGGGCTAAAGACTCACCTTAACTGTGGGTCGCCCCTTCCCATGTTGAGGGCCTGACTGAATAAAAAGGAGTGTGTTGGGCATCAGTATTCATCTGCCTCTGCTCCTTCACTGTGGATGCAGTGACCAACGGCCGGCCGCACCCCCAACGCCACACCTGGGACTCAGAACCGCCCCCCTTTCCCCCTTCGCCAGCTTTGGCACAAGCTGATCTTAAACTTGCGGGCTCAAGGATTTCCCCCAAGACCCCCCCCCCCAAGTGGCTGGGACTAAAGAGATATACACCTGCCCCCCCCCCAATTCGGTCTTATTTCTAGTGTATGGGTTGATGAGTCTTACCATGTAGCGAATAGGGACACTGTCCTCCTCCTGCTCCACGTCTAGTAAGCTTTCTGTACTGCGGGGCTGGAAAGTCTCCCAGACCATGCTTGCAGATGCCACTCTCTATGCGGGACAGACCTCCTAAGGTCTGGACGTAAGGTACAACAGGTCTCCTGTCCATTGCTACTGCTCACTCTGCTGAGAAGTCACGTAGGAGAGATATCTGGGTTTCCCGCAAAGCTTTTCTGACAGCTACTCTGGGGAGGCTGAGGAACAGCGGTGGTGGTGATGCCATAGCAGCTTCCTTCCTGTTGTCTCTTCTTTAAATTTGGCAGAGGTGGTAGTTACTAGGCAGGTTAATTCTGCAGTGTTCAAGAACTCATTCCCAGAGATAAGCCTGTAGTCCACTTCCTTAAATAGTCCACTAACTTAAAAGATAATAAAGTTTTCAGTGGGACATAGTGGAACGTATCTGCAGTTCCCATATATGAAGGCTGAAACGGAAGGGGTACATCTGGGCTACCTAGTGAGACCATGTCTCCTAGGACAGGACACACCCAAACCAACAAAATCCCACCACGACCAAAAAATGTCTCTACATTTTTAAATGTATTCAAAAGTAGACATTATAGACAATGCCCATGCTATCTTCAACAGTTACTTATGCCCAAACTGATTTTGTTTTTGAGACAGGATCTCCCTCTATAGCTCAGGGTAACTCCAAATTCATGATCCTCCTGTCTCTCTGCCTCTTAAGTGCTAGAATTATAGTGTTTGCCACGTCAGCCTGGGTTCAGTCTTGGTTCGTAAGTATCCCCGCCCCCCTCTTCTCCATTCCCTCACCTCTGCCTGGGAACCAAATCCAATTCATGCTAGGCAAGCACTCTACCGCTGGGCCACAGCATGGCCCAGTCATCCGCCCACCACCTATTTTGAAACAAACCCCAACCGAATCATTTTTAGCACGTACATTTAAAGCAGTACTCTTTCAAAAGTTCAGTGTAATTATGCATCCACTCAGTGTTCACACTGTTAACCGTCTTTTATTGTAGTACAACTTGCTTTGTTTGGCCGAGCCAGTACCCACATAAATAAAGCCCACAGATTACAAGCGGTTGACACATTTCAAGCCTGAATGTCTAAATCCTCCCTTAATCTGAAACTGCTTTGTACCCACTCTGTATTTTGATGGCTGTGCCCAACGGTTTGCTAGTTCATACTTCAGTCTTCTGTAATTTCCATAAATTGCTGGGTACAAAAGCTTCCTTTGGCTTCCTCCTCCTCCAGGATGAAGGTGAGTCCTCTGAGATCTGCATTAGCCTCTGCCAGGTAGGTAACGAAGGCATTAGCAGTCTGGGGAAGGAAAGTGGGTTGGCTGCTTTCTGACTAGCATGGGTTATGTGACTTGAGGCCTCCAAAGAGGAAAACCTCTGCTCATGGCCAAGACAATATTCCTTGCAGCCGTCTGGGGTGGGAAGACAAAAGTATCTCATTTATTCTCATCCCTTCAAAGATGAAGTCCTTTTGGGTGCTAGTTTTACAGGGTGTCTCTTATTAGTCCCAAGTGTTCTGGGCTTTGTCTCCGGTCTCATGCCCCAAACTCAAACTGCGATCAGGGGCCCTGTTTGCAAAGGGTGCTTTCCCTGGTTTTGGCATAACCCTAACAACTTGCCAACTATGCGATGGTTAGTGTTAATACTTTCACTCGGAATTTGTGGTTTTCTCAACCCCCACAATGCATCAGTCCAAACATGTACAAAACACTCACGTATCTCATATTAGACAGGTCACGCTGGTGTAGCAATCCCAGGTTAGCCGTAAGTGTCCTTCAAGGAGCACGAAGTGAAAGCCATGTCATTTAGTCCTTTCCTAAAGAACACGGGGCTGCAGTCCCCAGAGGTCCCCTCATGCTGCGAGCAGGACTTCTTCAAACAGTTAAAGACTATTGATACTCTTTGTTTTCTTTAGAGGGCATCCTAAATTTCTCGGGATTTTTTTAAAATGTGGACACTTTAGAATGTCATTCTTGATAGAACTTCACTAGTTAGACCACCGATAGAAAAGCAAGATATACACCTGACGATGTGTTCCAAACAAATGGGTTTCTTGGACACGTTTAAAAGAATGCTGCTGGGACACCATGGGAAGAACGTGTATCGAGTGCTACCTTCCACTCCCACTTGACCAGCTTCTTGCTCGGCCTGCACTGTCCCTGCCCCCGACAGAAGACAGACCACCGATGGGTCACGGCCAGTCACTGCTCCATCCCTTAGGTAATGAACATGTCTATACTGGATTTCTTTAGCTATTAAAACTACATAATTTCTAACAAATAAAAGAAGCTGGGGTTACCACGAGAGTTCTAGAACCTCAGCAGAGACAAGGTACAAAGTCTGTGAGCTCACACCAAGACTAAGATGTGGACTTCCAAACGTTCCAGCCCTTTTCTTGCAGGCTGAGTCCTCAGAGGCAGGCAGAGTCCTGTCTCCTCGCCTGTTCGACTTGTTGCAAATCACATGCACTAAATACTGAGCTTTTGGACATGGACGTAGTAACAAGGGAGGCATAAGGTAATATGCAAATGGACTAACGAAGCATTATCACAATAACCTACAGGCCTCATCAAGTTGTCAAATCAAAAGTGATCCCGTTAGCAGTTAAATTATGAACCTGAAATCCATTTCCTCAGCCATATTGATTATCAAAACACGTAACATAGTGAGTGGGGTTTCTTTATTACTCTTTAGTATTTAGAAATTATCAGCCACCTGCTAAAGGAATACATTAAGACCTAATTTCTACATATTTATATATCATAGTAAAAGTGGTAAGGCAGAGACTGCTATTCATTCCCCTCACATCCATTTTCTTTCTTTCAAGAGAACACTCAAAACTTAATTAAATACAGGGCAGTCTGAAGTAGGCAACTCTGCAGCCTTTCTTGTAGGTACAAGTGACACCGTAACTACATTTTGGCTAATAAGATGTAAATAGAAATGTCCTACAGCAGCTCCAGAAGTACCTCTCACAGTGCTGCCGCTGCCTACTGCCACCTTCCTGTCCTTCTTCCAACAAAAAGAAGCCGTTTGTGGTGATATTTTAATTGTGCTGAAATGTGATTTTATTTGTATGTTAATAAATAAAGTCTGCCTGGAGATCAGAGGTCATATCAAGCCAGGAATAGAAGTCAGGTGGTGGTAGCCCACAGCCATAATCCATCACATGGCAGGCAGAATCTCTGTGTGGTCAAGGACACTGCCAAGTGTGGTGACCCTTGAGTCTTTAATCCCAGTACCAACCATAGAGACCTGGAGGTCTGTATAGATAGGCAGTGACGAGGAAGTCACGTGGTTGGGTTCAGAGCCAATGAGAAGGCAGAACAGAAAGGCAATAAAAAGACAAGTCACACAGTAAGAAGGTCTCTCAGGGGAAGGACGACAGTGAGTGGTAAGCTAAAGGGAGTCGTGGCTCTTGCTCTGATCTCTTAGGCTTTAACTCTGTATTTGGCTCTGTGTTTCTTATTTAATAAGACCATTTAGAATTTCGTCTACAGTCGTTAGAGGCCTGGGTATGGCAGGAAACTAAAAGGACCTTAAATCCTCCCCAAAAGAGCATTCACATCAATCCTAGATCTCTGTCACCTAATATCAAGAGAGAAATAAACCATTATGTTTTAGCCACAGTACTTGGTGCCCCCTAAATACTGGCTTTCTTTGAATAAAGGACAAAGGCAACTTCATAAATGGGAGATTTTCAAACATGCTAACCAGCCACCCCTGCCCTTTGTTTTTTTGTTTGTTTGATTGATTGATTGTTTTAATTATTCTTATTTGAGACAGAGTCTCACTACAGCTCCGTCTGTTCTGGAACGAGCTATAGACCAAGCTAACCTTAGACTCATTGAGATCCACCTACCTGTGCTACATCCTGAGTGCTGGATTAAAGGTGTGCACCACCACACCCAGCTCACTTCTCCCTTTCTAAGGTCATCTGTAGCCGTTACACACCAGGGATCAGATAATCTAGGTTGGAGTTGTACCTCTGCCACTAACTGGCAAGCCAGTTAACTTTTCTGGTCCTACATGTCTCTATCCATTGAACTGGGGTAGCACCATCCACGTATGAAGATCCCTTAGAGAGCCACAGTAAACAAATGTGAAAGCATGAGGCAATATAAATCACTATACACATACTAACTGGGAAGAATATAAGCTACCTGTGGGTAGAAGCTGCCTTAACACTGCATCTTCAGTAACAAGTGTTCAATAGATATTCGTTGAATAAATACTTTAACATCTTCAATAATTGACAAATTAGTCTGCTTTTCTGAGGGATAAATGGTAACTCCTAATTTTGATGTCAGTCAGACACTGCAGGGTGTGAAGAGGAAGGTCAGAGGCGGAGCCACTCACAAGGCAACACAAGCTGGCACACTGTGCAGCAGTGAAACTTGATGACACTGTCCCCGAGAACCACGACGACACCGGCAACAATATCCTTTAAGATTTAAGCCGCCAAACCTACCACATCAAATGAAGGATTTCCTCACACGGAACTGTGACTAAAGCATTTTATTAAATTAAGTGTGTAATTTGCAAATGGTTTCATAAGAAATTTTAAAAGCAAAGTTATAAACATTTTCAATAAAAAAGTACAGAGTTGACAGCAAAAATCACGTTTTTATAGTACAAATAAAAACATTTGCTTCTGATATACTGTCCGAGCAGCTTATAGTCTATTCTTCAACTGCTAGCTGCAATGTGGCACATTACTGAGACGTCTCAGAGTAAACAACAACAACAATAACAGGTTCATCACTGACTGCGGAAGTCAACTGTGAGGACACAATGGATGAACTGAGGTCATGAGGCGTTAGGACACAGATGTTCTAGCCTTGCTTCTCTAGTTCCTCTGTAAAGAGGCATCAAGTAACACTGTAAACTTAAATTACACCTTAAAAATGAGCACCAGTAACATACATTCTACACTGACTTACTTTTCCTTTTAAATGGCACTTGGTTTTGGCCACACAGACATTTAAATCTGTTTTCTTTACAAGTAATTAAAAATAAGCAACATTTAAGCACAGCACAGAGCATTATCAAATGTCACCTCATTGCACTACAGAAAAGCACTTGGAAAAAACAGCACACATTATTTTTGTCTGTTTCATACGTTTTCTTGAGAGCAGTTAAAACATTGTCAGAACAATTTCTTGAATTGCCACTCAGAAATAACTAACCTTGTCATTACATATGTCCTTCTAAAGCAAAGAGAACACCTAAATTTAAAGAGAAAAAGACCAAAACAAAGGTCAGGAAACCACCCAAAAGAATGGGAAGCTTTTCTTCTCCTATATGTTAGAATACAAATCATTTCAGCCCCAGTTTCCACCACCATTTAATGTGGATGATACTGGAAAACAACAGGAGTATAAGCAGTGTGGGAATACTAATAAACAGAAGAAAACTTCAACTCGAAAATAACAGCAATATATGAACAGCTAATAATGTCAGAAGAATCAGGAAAGAGGCTGAAAATGGTGGTGAGGGCCCTGGCCCTGCTGCACACTGTGGTGTTCCTATCAATTCTCCTTTTTTCACTGGGTGGACACCAACAACAGACTATTAGATGTGTGTAACTGCTACTGAGATCTTCCAGTATTTTGGAAGAAATGCTATACTTTTAAAACACATTAAAATACTAGGTTTACAAAGAGTTCTTCCAACCTGGATCATTTCTAAACCATCTTTACCTCTGACATACAAAATTTAGAAGTGGGCAAAAGAAAAATACCTGATAATCCCCAAAGTATCTCTACCTCTGGCTGGGACATGAAATTTCATAACTGTTCTTTCATAATTGTAACTGCTTAAACAATACCAGATAGTAGGGTGGGAAGGCATCTGGGGACTATAAATATATATCATGTTCAAACTTTGTGTATGTATAGATAATAACGAAGGACTACGAAACCCAGCATGACTAAGAACACCTATAATCTCAACTTAGGAGGGAAGGCGGAAGGATGGTGAGTTTGTGACCAACTTGGTTCAAGGTCTCCATTAGGTCACTCCATCACACAGAAGCGCTAGCAGACTTCTCAGAATCAGGCTGGGCACAGCAATAAAGCAGCTGCTCCAAGCACGGAGCACCACATTGGACTTCTTTTCATTGTTCCCTTATTAATAATAATCACAGTAATATAAGAAGTCTAAGTACTCAAATGTGATATTTTTAAAAGGTGAGAAAACATACAACACAGAAAATGAGTGTGCAGCTGCACACACTCCAATAATTCCAGGTTTAGTATTTTCTCATTGTTTAAATCATACTGACTTGAAAACAGGAATAAGCTTACTTCATTAACTACTGATTGTGGGTTTTGTACTAAGTTGTACAAGGGAACTGCTTTATTTTTAATATATATATAACACTTCTGAGCATTACCAAAAACAGTGTGAGAAACTACTGCAATTTTTAAAACGAATTATTACAAGTCTAAAAATATAACTCCTTGAATATCAGTAATCACTAACCATTTGTAGGTAATAAACATACATGTTTTGTTTTTATGGCAATAAAATCCAATGGTAAGGCTCGTATTTGAGAAGCATGATTCCTAAGATGTAAGAACGTGGTTTTGAGTTTTATTCCCCCGTTAGTTTGTCTGCTCTCTGGGGGCTCATTCTATCTGTCAGTATCCTTTCAGTGCAGGGCAATGCCGCCTCACTCTTGATGAAGGTGATTTTGTAAGCTAAAGAAAAAGCAACATAATTGTCTGCAAACACTGTATATGTTGAAAATACTCTGTATATCCAAAGTTAAATTTATTTTAACTACAGTCTCGTTATAGAAAAATTACACTTCACCATACTAAGTCTGTATAAAGGAAATCAGAATTTACATACTATCAGGACACTAGCCCAACAGAAGTCAATGAGACTTTTCTTTCACAAAGTTGGCTCCTTTTCAAAATAAAGGTAAAAAAATCTTTCTAATTACAAGGGTTTCTTTTACAGTTATACCAAAAACAGTTTTCACACTTAAGTCAATAGGATTTTTGACTCACGTAGCTTAGAAATGATGTCTCAAGTATAAAACACTCCATTTAGCACTGTCTGGAGCCACTCACAGGCAGTTCCACAAGCAGTCCTCTATGCATTTCTCCTTCTCGGAAGGATTTCCTATCTCTGGAAGCTAAGAGACTGTAAGTTAGTCTCAAGAGCCAACTCTCCCCTCAGCAAATGCACAGCACAGAACAGCACAGACGGAAGGGATCAAGATCAGAGACACAGGAAAGCTGCCCATCTATCTGCACAACATGCCAACACCAAGTGACTCTGTGACAGGCTTCAAAAGCACAAGGAACCCGTGTTCTGCTGATCACCTTCCTCCTTCACCACTCGAGGACAGTCCTTCAGAGCCAGGAACCAGGGTTCAAAGCATGCTGCCCCTCACAGACAGCTACAGGACTTTTCTAAATGGGAAACGGTTAATACAAAGGCAGTGGATTTGTTGTTGTTGTTTTGGGTTTTTTTCCTAAAAACGAACTAGAGCACTTAAGACTTTTAAACTGCAGGTGATAACTTTTTTTTTAGACATTTTGTAATCAATAAAAATTCCTTTTAATGTTTTAACAAGTAATAGACTGGCATTTGATCCAGTAAAAAAACTTTCCTTGAATTCTGAAAAACATTTTTCTTGTTTTATATTCCTAATAAAACACATTTGAGAGTAGAATTGACAGAATTACTGCAGAAAAAAACAATTTCAGCCTGTAAACCTTCATGCCTCTAAGTCAAGGGCTTCTAAATTTCACTTTAGCATGACTTTCAAGCACCCTGGCTTAATTTCAGAGAACCTGTGGAAATGAGAAAAAGAGTTACTGAAAATGTACACATTTCAAACTACTTAAGAAACATATCTTGTAATCAATTCAAATGACCTATACTTAATATTTATTACTAACATCGCATCCTTTATTAACGTTCAGGACCAATATCTACGTTTGCAAAGCCCTGATTTATTGTCAAAGCAAATACAATCCTAAAGCTGCAAGTTCCTCCTAGATCACCAGTCAATATAATTTACGATTTTTCAAAACTTCTCAAGCCTGAATTTGACCTTCATGAAGAAGAGTCTGCTATATGAAAGGTAAGATGGTGTATTACATTGTTTCTGTATATCAAGAAAGCACCACGGAGAAACCTCTGACGTAGCAGACAGGTCTCATTCATCTGGCCATGCAAGGCTTGAAGCTGTCCTGTGTCAATTTCACCAGGCACACCAGGAGCTAATGGCTCATTCCATGACAAAGTTCTAAGCTACCCAACCCAACTGTAAAACTAGCCCGGGGAGGCTTCTAACTTTCACTCACAAAAGTAACACTTCTATTTTCCAAAAGGAATCAAGTAACATCTCACTGCATGGCATATACACAAGTCTTCCACTAACTGAAACTGGAAGACGGGGAGGACGAGGAGAGATTTAAGGATTGGTGTTCTCGAAGGATCTATTCAGCAACCAAGCTTTATACCTGGAATTTCCCTTGTCAGTTTCTATTACTGACTACAGTGGAAAAGGACAATTGGCATCTGTCAATAAAATCATTAATGCATTTAACTTATGAGGACATAAAATTCATTTAGGACTTCTGCTAAAGTTGAAACCCATCCAAATTTCAGCCAAAGGTCCACAGATACACTCTGTCTTTCAAAATGAACAAGTCTTTTTTTCCCCCCACAAGACAGTTTCTCTGTGTAGTTTTGGAGCCCGTCCTGGATCTCGCTCTGTAGACCAGGCTGGCCTCAAACTCACAGAGATCCGCCTGGCTCTGCTTCCTGAGTGCTGGGATTAAAGGCGTGCGCCACCACTGCCCAGCTCAAAATGAGCAAGTCTTAAGACTCTCTCATGTATCTAGTTCTGCGGGGTAGCTCATTACAAAGGAATGCAAGGAGATTTCATCTTTATAATTTTACATTTATGATAGGAAGTCTTAGCAGATCATCACTGACAAAAGCCATAGTTTCCTTTGATTTCTCATTTACCAGACAACATAAACCTACCAAGAAAAGTTGTCCTTTAACCACCAAGTTGTGGCTGAAATCAGATCGCAGGACTGCAGTAGCTGAGTCTACACTCACCTGAAGCTGTGGCTGGTGAGGTATTTAATGACAGCTGGCTTGATGCGAGCAACTCCTCCCTGGCTGTGGTTTCCTCTCCCCGTAATCACGGAAAGATATGGCTTACCACCATTCTGCTTAAAGTCTATTAGAACAGGAATAGGAACAGTTAAAAGTCAGTTCCTACATCTCAACACAAAATCTATTCAAAAGCTATGAAATGACTTTCATGGTGTTTTAGAGATTTAAAACCTAAAGGGAAAAGTTGTTTTGAAAGCACGCAGAGCCTCAAAGCAATTTATCCACTGAAAGACTTAAGGACTAGGCCTAGCAGCACACACTTGGTAGCAGGCTGAGAGACAAGATGTAGACTTGGGGGCAGCCAGGGTTACAAGGTGAGTTTGAAGTCAGTACACAGGGAGACTCTGTACCAGGAAAGAAAATAGTAATAAGGCTCAAGTTAGGAGACCAATTTCCATTCTCTACAAGTCTTTCTGAATAATAATGACAGCAATATTAATTATATCTAAAAAATTATAGCCTGGGCTTCAGAGTGAGTTCCAGGAAAGACACAAAGCTACACAGAGAAACCCTGTCTTGGAAAAAAAAATTATTACACACGTGGACTCAGACACTGTTTTACATGACATATTTTCGTGAATTGGAATCTGTAGGGAAAAGGGGCCAGCTAAAGAAACCCACCCTGACCCTGGAGCCCAGAACCACTGAAAGAAACATAACCTAGATCTGGGACCCGAGCCAGAGAAAGAAACACTCTATCCCTAAACCCAGAACCAAAGAAACATGTCCTGACTCTGAAACCAGTGCCAAAGAAACACTCTTTGTCTCTGGAATCAGAGCCAGTGAAAGAAATATGCCCTGGCCTTAGAATTAGAGCCAAAAAGCTAAGAAAGGCCAGTGAAAGAAACAGTTTGGCTCTGAAATCAGAGCCATCTCTGCCCCTAACCCACAAAACTAACCAATCGCTGAGCATAAAAAAACTAACCAATCCCTGGACAGAAAATCTTCTCCCTGGAGAAACTCCGCCCCTAAGAAATCCTATATAAAACACCTGCCTGTTCAGTTGTCCACTGTTCTTTCCTACGCTGGCAGAGGCAGCTACTCTGCTGGACTCCTCCTTCCCAAATAAATCTCTTTCTCAAGAGTCTTGGGTATGAAGATCTTCATTCAATTGGCACAGAGAAGAGCCACCTTGCTAAGACATCCCTTAGGGAACTGAGCAGAAAAAACCTTGGAGAGACTTGGGGAACTGAGCAGAAAAAACCTTGGAGAGACGTCCCTTTTTCGCCAGAGCCAGAGGAGATTGCTACATTTCTTCAGGGGTTTCCCCTTTAGCAGAATGAAGCAAAAGCAAAAGAAGCAACATCTTGGCCGGAGAAGCAGCACAGCTCTGCTGGGAAGCCCCCTTAAGTGGGGGTTGAGCAAAGCTCAGCTGAAGTAACTCTCCAGGAGGGGAGCAGGATTGCTATATCCTGAGAGGAGACCATCCCCGACCGCACCCCAACTCCAGGTATCGCCTGACTCCCCTGAGCAGTCAGGATACCTTTCCCTCCAGAGCTGAGCTGTCCTATCAGCTCCAAGTATTGCCTGACTCTCCCGAACAGTCTGGACACCTTTCCCTCCAGAGCTGAGCTGTCCCAGTGCAGCTCCGGCTGCCAGACCTGTCCTAGCAGATCAAGGTATCCTCTGACTCCTCCAAGCAGTCAGGACATCTTTCCTCCATAGTTGCAACACTCCTTACAGTTTCTCCGTAACCTTATTAATGAAGTATTTTTAAGCCAACCAAACCAGCTTTTGTATGAATCACAGTTCTGCCACAAATTAACTGTGTGACCAGGTTTCTTGGTGCCTGTTTTTTCTTCACATTAGGAAAGGGAGATATTAACAGCCACTACTTTATAGATTATCTTCCAGAAGCAGCTAGCTATTAGCAAATCTAATTTTAACATGGTCTTTCTATCAAAGATAATCCATTGTTAAATTTTTCCCAGGAGAGACTTTTTTTTTAAATACTGAACAACACCAATATCTCTCTCTCTCTTTTTTTTTTTTGTTTTTTGTCTGTTTGTTTGTTTGTTGTTTGTTTTTTTGAGACAGGGTTTCTTTGCAGCCCTGGCCATCCTGGAACTCACTATGTAGCCCTGGCTGGCCTCAAACTCAGAGGTCCTCCTGCCTCTGGCTCCCGGAAGCTGGGATTAAAGGCGTGTGCCACTACTGCCCACGACACTGATCTCTTTAAAGAATGCAGCTGCTATTTCATATTTAACCTTGGGAAGGTAAATATATAAATTCTGAAATCAATACCAGCTCTAATAGAATAACAACAACAAATCCAAAAAGTCCTATTGATAATAAAGTACTTAATGTAACAGATTTGTTTCTCATTCATAAATAGCCTAAGTTTTTATCTGTAAATAAAATATATGTATAAAACATTAAACATTTCACATTCTGTGTTCATTAAGTAACCTTAATCAACTAGAACCAAAATATTGTTTTTCAAGTCTTGTTATATACAAGGCAATACTTGGCTTGTAATTTTATTTATTTATTTACTTATCTACTTACTTACTTACTTACTTGAGACAGGGTCTCAATATATTGTCCTGGCTGGCATGGAATTCACTATGGATACCAGGCTGTCTTGTAACTTACAGTGATCTGCATGGGCCACCAGGTCTTGGAATTTTCAAAGGATATGTTGTTAGGACACGAGTGTTATGAGTCCAGGATTAGCCTGGGCTACCTACACAACAACTGACAGCTTCCATTTCGGTTTCCTCACGCCCATTCCCACGGCTCCTTCACCCCTACCTCCTCACCAGGGAGTCAGTCATCAGCACTCTCTATTAATAGTTCACGGCTGCTCTGAAAACGCTCTTCAGTTGATTCACATACCTACCTCAAAAAACAGGGCAGCTCAAAAGAGACTTGTCTTATTAATGCACATTGTTTTTTTTTTTTCTTAAAGATTTATTTATTATGTATACAGTCTACATATATACCTGCAGGCCAGAAGAGGGTGCCAGATCTCATTACAGATGGATGTGAGCCACCATGTGGTTGCTGGGATTGAACTCAGGACCTCCGGAAGAACAGTCAGTGCTCTTAACCACTGAGCCATCTCTCCGGCCTTAACGCACATTGTTTACTGTCTAAAATTACAGACAGCTCCTGGTATTTATCACCTTTGAAACAACTGTTTAACTTAGTCTTAAGCACATTCCAGACTGCTAATAATTTTAAACTACAAATGCTCAAATGACTTTCAAAAAGGACTTCTCTAAAAAATTATAACAAGCCAGGCAGTAGTGCACACCTTTAACCCAACCACCTGGGAGGTAGAGGCAAGCAGATCTCGGTAAATTCAAAGCCAGCCTGATATACCTAGTGAGTTCCAGGTCACCCAGAGTTACATAGAGAAACTCTGTCTCAAAAATGAAAAAAAAAAAAAATCCTCAATTTTCATCTTATTCATCACAGTTCTGCAATTACCTGAAACGTGCTTATGGAGTGATTTTTATTTTTAATTGGAGTTGAAATAATATTTCATTCAGCTGATTTACTTGGGTTTTTTTTGTTGTTTTTTTCATATAGGGTCTTACTCTGTAGCCCCCCACCCCCCGACTGGCCTTAAACTCATAGTGATTCTGCTATCTCACCCTACCAAGTGCTGCGATTACAGGTATGAGCCACTGCTGTGGGATGTTCTGTATGGCAAATGTGTTGCTAATAAAATACTGATTGGCCAGTGGCTAGGCAGGAAGTATAGGCGGGGCTAACAGAGAGAATTAAAAGAACAGGAAGGCAGAGGGAGTCACTGACTGCCGGCCAGCCGCCACCAGGACAAGCAGCATGTAAAGATGCCGGTAAGCCACGAGCCATGTGGCAAGGTATAGATTTATAGAAATGGATTAATTTAAGATATAAGGACAGTTAGCAAGAAGCCTGCCACGGCCATACAGTTTGTAAGCAATGTAAGTCTCTGTTTACTTGGTTGGGTCTGAGCAGCTGTGGGACTGGCAGATGAAAGAGATTTATCCTGACCGTGGGCCAGGCAGGAAAACTCTAGCAACAAGCCACCATGTCCCACCTGATATATTTGCTTGTTTTATTTTCGAGACAGGGTCTTACTATACAGCCCTGGCTGTCCTGGAACTCACTCTGTAGACCAGGCATCCTCAAACTCAGAGATCCGCCTGCCTCTGCCTTCTGAGTGCTGGGATTAAAGGTGTGGCCACTGTGCCAGTCTGATGTATGTTTCAGGCAGCTATAAATCCAAAAGTTTTCCTTCCTTTTATTTTTCTTTACTTCTACTTCTTAAAAATAGCGATAGATCCTAGATTTTCAGTCTTTATTTTGCTAATTGTATCTTCGTGATAACACTGAACTTGTCCCTCTGTCCCCTGTGAATCCCTATTACTAACTGCATCCAAACTCTTGACTCTCCGGTTTACCTGAGGGCAGAAATACTTCACGGGGGGTGTGCACTTCACTCCCACGGCACACAGGACCCAGCCGTCTCCAGTCATCCTCAGCTGTGAGAGTGCTTTTATGTTAGGATACCCCCAGATTCCTCCCCTCCCCCAAACACTTCTATTCAGCAATCCTGCCATCTGGTGGGAAGCGGAAGGCAGCTACCGCAAGCACACACACCATGGCTTTGGTTCAGAAAATCATTTGCACCTGGCGTCTGAACAAATGCCACCCTGGACAAGTTATTACTGAATTCTTTCTTTCTAATCATTTTTATTAATATAGTTCACATGACATAATACCCTCCATTTTAAAAATGTACAGTTCAGCTGAGCCTGGTGATGAAAGTCTTACTCCAAGTACTTGGGAGGCTGAGGCAGGACACTCTCAAGTACAAGGTCAACCTGGGCTATACCAGCCTAGGCAACTTAGTGACATCTTGTCTCAAAACAAACAAAAAATTATTTAGTAGTGTTGGTTGTTTTGGCTTTTGAGCATCTCAACAGCGCTACAGCTACACCATCAACACTTGCTCTCAGTACTCCCTCCTCTCAAAAAGAACCATGGGCCTGTCAGCACTTACTTCCTATCACCAGTTCCAGCCCAAGCAATCACTATCTACTTCCTGTCTCTAAGGACATTTCATATAAATGCCACTTTCTGTAGTGGCCTTCTTCTAAATATAACTCCATCTTCATGGACAAGTAAAACCCCATTAAATAGATCTACTACATTCTGCCTGCACACACGCACGCACGCACGCACGCACGCACGCACGAACAGCGTTGAACCTAGAAGGCATTACGCTAAGTGGAATTAGCCAGACTGAAAGAAAAGACGACATGATGTCACATGTGGAATCTGAGAGGTGAAACTCATCGAAAGACAGTAAAGTGGTAAAGACAGTAAAGCAGAATGATGTGGTCAAGGCATCCATTTTCACCGTGGGATGAAGGTCTGAGATCTAAAGTACCGCATGGCAGCTATCAACACCGCGGCACTGTGTAACTGATAAGCCCTTCCTACACTGCAGTCTGCTTTCCTCTTTAAAGTAACTCCTCACCCATTCACTGTCTTAGTCATTTTCTACCACTGTACAGAAACACTGTAACCATGGCAACTTATGGAAGGCTGTTTATTGAGAGCTTACAGTTCCAGAAGGTCAGTCAGTCCATGGCCATCCTGACAGGAACACAGACACGGTGCTGTGCAGTAGCTGGAGCTTACATCATTATCCAACAGTATGAGGCAGAGAGCTACCTAGGAATGGTTTGGGCTTTTGAAACCTCAAAGCCCTCCCCACAGACACATCTCCTCCAATAAGGCCACACCTCCTAATCCTTCCCAAACAGTCCCACCACCTGGAGACTCAAATACATGAAGGCATAGAGGGTCATTCTCATCCAAACCATCACATCCATAAACTCACTAGTTCACCAAGTTAGCCTTCTGTGGTGCCGTCAGCTTTTCTGTCATGGATTCTTTATCTGGACTGAGCATTTGTTTCTATCTCCCAATATCACCAACAGCATCTCCTGACACCAAGATTCTAGCTCTTAAAAGTACTGGGGTACTGGGCTGCAGAGATGGCTCAGCAGTTACAAGCAATCACTGCTCTTACAGAGGATCCAAGTTCGGCTCCAGCACACACAGAGGCTCACAATCATCCATAATTCTAACTCCAGGGGACCCAATGTCCCCTTCTGACCAGGCAAACAAATAGTACAGATATTCATGCAAGCAAAATATTCACACACATATAATAAATTTAAAAAATTTTAAGTACTGGGGTAGGAAGATCTGTAAAACAATTTCAGCTAAAAAATACAGAATTTTTTTAAAAAAATTATAACTTGATGGGCATGGTGGCACACACCTTTAATCCTGGCACTTGAGAGGTAGAGGCAGACAGTCCTGAGTTTATAGACAGCCTGATCTACAGAGAGAGTTCCAGGACACAGAGAAATGTTTCGATTAAGAGAGGAAAAAACAAAACAAGAAAGCAAACAAAAAATTATAACTCCATCATGCAATCACCAATGTAATAATTTACTTGGCCAAGGGTCATCAACAGATGCTAAAACCATTAGATAAAATATTCTGATAACAGTGGTTAAGAGTCACAGAGTATCAACCATAGAAGATTACTAATTAGCTGCCAACAAGGTAAGGGTATATTTTCATCCACAGAGAAATCTGATACAAGTCCTCACTTAACTAAGGCATCCAACAACCTCTTCAATATTAGGACAAACTGGCCATGAATGTCTCCTGATCTATTCACCAAGAGCAGCTGCAACATTACCAATGTAACCAATATAGTTTCTAAAGATATCATACAATATAATCTAGGGTGACCTCTCCAGTCACCCATGTAGCATATAAAAAATATTAAATTCAATCTGAGTATCTAAAGAAAAGGAAATAGTTACACACATTTGAAATGTAGGCCATAAGCTTGGAGCCTGCATAAATATCAATGACATTGAAGAAAAAAAGAGGCTGGCGGTGGTGGCGCACACCTTTAATCCCAGCACTTGGGAGGCAGAGGCATGCAGATCTTTGTGAGTTCAAGGCCAGCCTGGACTACAGAGCGAGACCCAGAACAGGCACAAAAAAAACACAGAAAAACCTTGTCTCGAAAAAAAAAAAAAAAAAAAACCCAAAACAAAACAAAACTGCCTTGCTTGCGCACCTTGACCTTGAGATCCTCCCTATGCCAATTCCCTGCCAAGTCCCACCCTCCTGAATGCTTAAGAGAAATTCCTTGTCTGTGTATCCTGAATAATGGGCGTTAACAGATTAGAAGCAAGATTGTAAAACATCAGTAGTGAACTTCTGCCCTCCGGGGTCCTCCCATTGTGCTGTAAGCCTGTATTTAAGGTCTCCTCCCCCCTCCAATAAATGACATTCGGCATTTAAAATTAAAAAATATATATATGTATATATATATAATTGAATGAATACTGTGAATGTAATCTATGAATATCACAAATGTGATTAATATCATGAGTGTAATTAATGAATATTATGAGTGTAATTAAAAAAAAGAAAGAAAAGTAAAGAAAAAAGAAAAAAAGAAAGAAAAAACAAACTATTTCATATTATAGCAAAGTATTTAGGATAATCAACTAAAACATGCTCTACTTGACTAGATCCCACAGAGAAAGAGGAGAGACACAGCTATGTAAGACAGTGTGGCCTGTGTGCTAGACAAAATGTCACTGTGACTGATGTTCAGGGTCTTCAAAATAAGAGAGTAATGGCTAGACAGGAGGATGAATCTATCCTCAAGAGTTATACCTGCAGAGGTATTTAGAATTAAATCACCACAACATCTACAACTTATTTTCAAATGGTTTAGCAAAAAAACAACTTTCCAGGGGCTTGGGAGATAACTTTTAAAGTACCGACCGGCACAGCCAAGTGTGGTGTGCACACCTTTTGATTCTAGCATTTCATTCAGAGGCAGAGACAAGTGGATCTCTGTGAGTTTGAGGACAGCCTCGTCTACATAGAGAGGCCAGGACAGCCAGGGATAGACAAAGAAACTCTGTCTCAAAAAAAAAAAAAAAAAAAAAGTTTGGGGGCTGGAGAAATGGCTTAGTAGTACTGGCTGCTTTTCCAGAGGACCCGGGTTCAATTCCCAGCACCCACATGGCAGCTCACAACTGTCTGCAACTCCAGTTCCACGATATCTGACAACCCTACAGATATACATGCAGGCAAAACACAAATGCACATAAAATATATAAATCTTTAAAAAATAAAACACAATCCCGTCACACAAACACAAAGACCTGAATTCAATACCCAGCATCCGTGTAAAGCTTAGAGCAGTGGTGCCTGACTGTCCTGTCAGCACTGGGAAGATTAACAGGAGGGACCCTAGGTTTGCTGGCCAGTCAGTCCATCAAATCAACAAGGTCCAGGTTCAGTAAGAGACCCCCCCTCAAAACATAAGGTAGAGAAAACAAAAAGGAATCACATATACTGAACAGAGGAATGTGCATATATAGTGAAGATATTATGATTATGATTATTATTATTATTTATTGGTTTTTTGAGACAGGGTTTCTCTGTGTAGCTTTAGCACCTTTCCTGGATCTCACTCTGTAGACCAGGCTGGCCTCGAACTCACAGAGATCCACCTGCCTCTGCCTCCCAAGTGCTGGGATTAAAGGCATGCACCACCAGTGAAGATATTTTTAATGGGCAGGAAGGATATAGAATAGATTTTATGATGTTGATTTCCATTAGAAAAGAAAAGAAGAGTAAGAGATTGGAGATAAGTGTAATAGGAAGCATTTTCAAAATGAGAAACAGTAAAATGTCTGCACTTTTGTTACTGGATTCATTGGTCCATGGGCATTTCTTATGTTATTCTGTGACCTCTTCAACAGAGCTGCAATGTTTCAGAACAAGCAGATGAATTTCCGCCTTGTGTGTCAGCCCTCCTTCATCACAGTGGTACGGACTGAACTGGTAAATGTGTACATGAGAGTGACAAGGCAGGGCATCTTCATAATCCAAACTTCTCCAGGAATAACAAACAGATGACCTCCAGTGTCAGTGTCTGAGACAACGAAAACAGGTTGACCTTCCTATGGAACACTACCAACTGATGATGAAAATGAAGCAAGACGTTATACCAACAAGACACTTAATGTATGTGAAATGATGACACTGAATGAAGTCTAGAAAAAGCTCCAGCTGAAGGTCCTGGGAAGATGCAGAATTTAGGAGACTACAGGTGTGACCCTTCCTACTGACCATGTGACTAGGACCAGCAGGAGGAAGAGCAAGGACACACTGCAGGCACCTAGGAAGTCTGCCTTGGGGAGCAATTCTGCAAACCTCCTGTCACCTCACTTATTTTTGTATCTGAGCAAACACCTACTGCAGACATATTCTAGGCAGGTCGCTTTTGTAAGTCACAGAGGATTCCCACATGACACCGTACCTCATTCTTTAACAGATAGAACAAAGAGATACAAATAATTCCAGTAAGGAAATCTTAATGTCACACCCATGAAAATCCTTTGAAGAATGACTCACAGGAATGTCTACAAACGAGGCAGACAGCCTCAGTCTGCACAGACAGGCAGAGTCTGCATTTGGCAAGGTCATCAATGCCAAGGTCATCAGCACACTACCTTCCGTTTTCTGCTGTAAAACAGTCGTCAGATGCTCTATAGCTTCATCCACATGCAGCCCATGGAGGTCGAGGACGTTCTGCGGCAGCAGAGAGGCGTTGACTTTCTCGAAGATCTCCACAGCTGCCAGGTGATTGGCCTCTTTCATCTTCTGCTCGTGGAGACTGCCCTTTAACCACAACACAGCACAGCAGCCACTTTCAATAGTCGTCACCCACCCAGTCCAGTGGTCCCCAGCCTTCCTCGTGCTGCGGCCCACATGCTGTGCTGACCCCCAGTCACACATGTATTTCTTTGCTACCTCAGAACTGTAATTCTGCTACTGTTAGGAGTCATAATGTAAATATCTGATGTGCATGAGATCTGATATGCATGCTCCATTTGCGACCCACAGGTTGAGAGCTGCTGACTTAGACAATCAAGAAGCAAAAGTGCCCTAAATAAAAACCAGAGCTGGGCGGTGGTGGCGCATGCCTTTAATCCCAGCACTCAGGAGGCAGAGGCAGGCGGATCTCTGTGAGTTCGAGGGCAGCCTGGGCTACCAAGTGAGTTCCAGGAAAGGCGCAAAGCTACACAGAGAAACCCTGTCTCAAAAAAAAAAAAAAAGACCAGAACACTAAATCTAACATCTTGATGTAACAAGCTAAAAGACAAGGATGAACTGGGAAATTTCAGTAACTAAATAATACTGTTCTTAAACTACTCAATCATAGTTTGTAAAGTAAAAATAAAAACTTCTTTAACAAAAATCATAAAAGGAAACAATAATATTTGGCTCAAGAACCAACTGGTTTAATGCTTGATTAATACAAGTGTATTCTTAGATAATCCTGGGCTTGGCGATCCCTTCAAGCATCTTCTCCAGTTACCCACCCCAATTCTATTGTTGGGCCTCATAGAGCTGTACTGCTGGACACTTCCGTTAGTAACCAAAGAGTGAGCATGTGGGGCCACAAAAAACGAAAAGGGTACTTCTTACATTACCATGCAAAATGAGCCCAGCAAGAAATTTTATTCTCTTGAGAAATATTAATAACCCTTTCTTCTTTGTGAACATAAAAGTGATGCTTGGAGGCTAGGGGAATGGCTCAGTGGTTAGGAACAGCTGCTGTGCAAGTTTAAGACTTGCGTTCATGTCAATGTAAAAAGCGGGGCATACCTGTATGTGCCTTACTTAGCCCAGCATTAGAGAAGAGACAGGTAGACTGCTCAGGAGACCACTAGGTGATTTGATTTACTCCAGAGGAAATACATCCAAGACACTGTGATTCATGAACTACACACACACACAGAAGCAGTGACGGCCGAGAAAGCAGACGAAGTCCTCACAGTCATGGGACTCTTTCAGACTGGGCCGCTCTACATATCCCCTACACAGTCTCTAAGTTCCTCCCCAAACAATTATTAAGTCAAAACTTAAAGTAAGCATCATGTACTTCAGACTAGTTCAATTGAGAAACTGCCATCAGTCAGTTTCCCGTTCACCTGCTGAGCGTAGAAGGTGGCCACGTTCTTCTTGCCCATGCGGTAGGCCTCCTTGGCCTTGCTGTAACACTCCATCCTCTTCTGCTGGTGCAGGAACGCCTCTGCCCTGTAGTCATCATACTCGGGGTACTCAAAATCCTGGAAAGACGAGTCGCCTGTGGGGTCATCACTCTCTCTTGATTTCTTTGCCTAGAAGAACATAACATGTAATACACAAATACATTAAAGATTGAAAAATGGATGTCTTACCACCAGAAAATGCATACACAAACCATGCTGTGAGCCAAGGTGGTGGCACGTGCCTGTAATCCTAGTACTTAGCTGGGAAGAAAAGCAGGAAGATGAGACAATCAGATGTGTTGAGGGTGGTATGATCATAAACAGACAGGACAATCAGGACAGCCTTGGCTACACAGTAACTGGAAGCCAGTCTGGACATACGAGACTGAACAAAGGAAAAATCAGTCAGGAATGGTGCTGCATGCAGACCTTTAATCTTAGCACTTGGGAGGCAAAGACAGTCAAATCTCTGAGTTCAAAGCCAACACAATCCAGCTTGGTCTACAGAGAGTTCCAGGACAGCCAGGACTACACGGAGAAACACTGTCTGAAAAAAAGCAAAAACAAAACAAAACAACCCCCCCCCCCCCCCAAAAAAAAAGAAAAGGAAAAGCCAACGAAATAGACGCATTTCTTTCTTCTCAGAAGAGATTTCCTCGGTGTCTACATTGTAAGTCAAGCATGCACTACCATTCGCTTTTTCAAGTTAGTAACATTACCCCTTCCTTAACCACTTTTAGGAGACACTGAAATAGTCTTCAAAATCATTAAAATGTAATCAGATCGTAAATCAAGCCGAAAAATAGACGGTAAGACAGTCAGAGAGCAGTGTGAATGTATTCAGCACAGAAATCCAAGTTTGGGTTTGTGGTTAAGCCTATTCAAGTTTCAAGCCTTGGATAGTGTTGCACACCTATCCTCCCAGCACTCAAGGGCAGAGGCAGGCCATTCCTCAAGGTTCAAGGCATATACTCTTGCCTACACAGGGAGTATAAAGCCAGCCAGAGATACATGATGTCTTGCTTTAAACAAACAAACAAAAAGTTTCGTGGTAACAATGAGAATTTTCAACTTATGGTTTTTAAAAGCCAATGAAAAACAAATAATTAAAAATCAACAGAATACCTCATGTAGTTATCATGGCTGATAGTAAAAATCACAAATACACTTAAGGGTCAGTTTCAACCTACCATTAGCCACCATGGTCGGTTAGAGACATTCAGTAACCTTTTAGAATCAACCCTGTCCCTCACAACCCCAGTGTCATGGAGGCCAAGCAATCTGACTGAGAACAGTATAAGCTACATGGCAAGATCCTCTCTCAGAAACCAAACACTGCAACAAAGTGTGTTTGTGTGTATGTACCCACAGGTATATGTGATATAATTATTATCTAAAACATATTCTTAGAGAATTCTCTAATGTAAAACAAAAGATAAATGATAATTATGCAAACTGTCCATATGCTTTCCATTAAGTAAGAAAACTGTATTTTTTAGATAATATTCTAAGACAGTATATCCAAATGTCTTTAGAATATCAAAAGCTAATGTTTAAAAAATGAAATACAGTAATCTCTAAGTCAACCTGGCTTTTCATTAATTCTCTTCTTCAAAGTTACTGTTTGCAGAGAACTGCTTTGCAAACAGCAATCTATGTCTTAGCTTTATCTTTTTTTTTTCCTTGTTTTGTTTTTTCAAGACATGAATTCTCTGTGTATCCCTGACCATCCTGGATCTCGCTCTGTAGACCAGGTTGGCCTCAGACTCACAGAGCTCCTCCTGCCTCTGCTTCCTGAGTGCTGGGATTAAAGGTGTGTGCCACCACCTATCATCTTAACTTTATCTTAATAGATAAATGTTTTCAATTAATTTCTTTGATACCTTAAAAGTATTGTTAAGTCATACATGTCCTACTATGTAATTTAATAAACATTTATGTGTATTCAAAACCAAAACCAAACAAAATCGTAATTTTCAATACTTTAAAAAATGCTTTTATTGATATAATTATTTGATTGAGGTTACTTACCAGAATTTAACAAGCTGGAAAATACCATTTTGCTTAGAAATATTACCAAAAATTACACTTATAATATACTCTATAAGACAATCTTCAATGACACATAGGTTTAAAATCTTAACAGTCTATCATTTAATTTATAGTAATACTATAAAAATATTATATGTACTATATAATACACATATATCTCTAATTGTTAAAAATAAGGGAAGAAAGATTTACAAAAACTGACCTAATATACAAATTAACAGTTGGTTACATAATTTCCTCACTAATACTTTGCTTGGATCCTGAGACTGTAGAGACTTGATATAACAGACATCACCATGTTCTTCAAAAAACTTAATTATGAGTCAGGCATGGTGGCCCACACCTTTAATCCCAGCACTTGGGGGACACAGACAGATCTCTGAGTTTGAGGCCAGCCTGGTCTACAAAGAAGGTCCAGGCTAGCCAGGGCTACACAGAGAAACCCCTGTCTCTAAAACAAACAAAATGTGCTGTAGAGATGGTTCACTGCTTAAGAGGACTTGATGCTCTTGCAAAGGCCCTGGGGTTTGGTTCCTGGCACCCACATGGAGGCTCACAACCTTTTGTAACTAGAAGCCCTGCACATACATGGTGAACATACATGCAGGTAGAATACCCAAATACATAAAATAAAAATAAAAATAAAAAAGCAACAACAAAAAGTTTTAATGCTGATACAAGATTAGTACATAAAAATCAATTATATATCTGTGGATTTATTATGAGTAATCCAGACATAAATAAAACAATTTCAAGGTAAAATAGAGAAACCACTTAAGAAAAGTTTGGCACTCAAGGTTAAACGTTTCTGCCCACATATTTAGATTCTAAGATCTAGGGTACAATAAAAACCACAGCTACTCAAGTATGCCTCATACTCTACTGTGTCTACCTAGGAAGGTCTACACAAAACCTACAGGAATTTAAATGCTTACCATGCAATCAATATATTCAACAAAAACATATAAGTATAAATTCATCCTTTGGAGTACACAGATATTCTAAACCAAATATGTTATTGGTCATTAAACTTTCAACATAGTCAAAAGGGTGAAAAGTAATCACTTAACTATTATACTCAATAAGCAAACCATATTTTATACACATTTATTTGCTAACAGAATAAAAGATCAAATCACTCCGTACCTTCTTCTCTTTCGATTTCTGTGCAGGATGAGAAGTGATATTCTCATTTTGGTGAACACATTCCTGAGCTACCACTGTTTTCACGGGGTCTCCTTCAAGAACACAGTTTAGAAACTGTACTGTGTGTTCCAGTGAATAGCTGTTTGAATATAACGTTAAGAAAATGAAAGTTCTGTGGCACAAATTCAAGCAATTTCTAAGTGTGGCAATGGCTCAGTGGTTGAGACCATGGCTGTTTCTGCAGGGAACCCAGGTTTTCCCAACAGTCTATGACTCTTGGTTCCAAGGACTCTAATGTCCTCTTCTGCCTACTGAGAGCCTCAGACACACATGGGGTGCACACACACATATACATACATGTAGGCAAACACTCATATACATAAAATAAAAAGTATAAGATAGATTCAAGAATGACCTCTGGGAAATCTCAGGAAAAATAATGAGTAATTGGGTCTCAATTTTTTTTGTTGTTGTTAAGATAGGTCTCACAATATAGTCCTGGGTGCTTTCGAACTTGCTACAAAGACCAGGCTGGCCTGAACTCACAGACATCTGCCTGCCTCTGCCTCCTTAATGCTGTCAAAACAACAAAACAAAACAAAACAAAAAAAATTTTTTTTTAAAAATAATACTAAGGATCTGTGTTCCGTGTGTGGATGTTTCACCTGAATGTGTGTGTGTATGACACACACGCCTGGTACCTGAGGAGGCCAGAAGGCGGCGTCAGGCTTCCTGGAACTGGAGCGGCCGACAACTGTAAGCCCCCATGTGGGTGTTAGGAATCTAACTCTGGTCCTCTGAAGTGTGGCCTCCACTCTCAACCACTCAGCCACCTCTCTAGTCTAAGACTCTGAAGGTTTTTAACAATAATAATAATAATCATAATCATGGGCAGGTATAATAGCTCAACAGGTAAAGGTTCTTGCTGCCACACCTGACGCCCTGAGTTTGATCCCCAGGATCCACTTGTTGAAAAGGGAAAGCCAGGTCTCACATGTTGTCTTCTGACCTGCACACTTACACCTTACTGACTGCACACACAATAAATAAATGAACAAATGAACATTTAACCTAATTGAACACTATACAATGTACACATTCATCAAAATTGTATGACTCATTAATATGTATAGTTTTGTGTTACATACCAGTCAAACTTAACTGGGCTGGGGATGTGGCCCAGTTGGTAGAGCACTTGTCTAACATGCAAGAAGCCCTGGGTTTGATCCCCAGAACTGTATAGAACTGGCCATGATGGCAGATACCTGTAATCCTAGCCCTTGAGGTAAAAAGGTCAGAAGTTCAAGGTCATTCTTAGCTACCCAGCAAGTTTAAGGACAGCCTGGGACACATGAGACCATTAGTTGATTTTAATAAAACAAGGATGTGTGGGGTCCTGGGTTCAATCCGTGTAAGTACCAAAGTAGTAGTAGGAGGTAACGCTGATAACTCAATTTCTAATTTCTTTTAACTATTTATTTTGGAGTCAGGCTATGTAGCCCTTGCTGGTTGAGAACTTGCCCCAAGCCTGTAGCCTCCATGCTGAGTTCTAGGCTTTATTTGAGGAACATGAGCTACACTGTTTCTTTTAATTGCATCACCCATATCCCATAAGTCTTTGGGGATCTATACATAGTTTCAATTTCCTTCCCAAATCCAATGCAGATAAACACCTCCAGGTCGATATTTGTATTATAACAAAGCCTACTTAACACCATGAGGTTCTCTTTTAAAAACAGAAGCAAAGCACTGTCTACCCCTCAGCGCCATGTTAGCTGCCTGAGTTTCTCATGGGGAAAAGGTAACAAAAAATTAAAGAAAAAAGTAACATGAGGGTTGGGGATTTAGCTCAGTGGTGGAACACTTGCCTAGCAAGCACAAGGCCCTGGGTTCCATCTTCAGCTCCGATTTAAAAAAAAGAAAATTAAAGAAAAAAGTAACATGGAATACAAATAGCTAGAAAATTTCACATTCTGTATTGTATGTATTAAATCTAAATTTAATTAGTTATATGACATTTAATCAGAAGATGAACACTAGAGATTGTTTGGGGTATACCACCAGTGACGTCAGAGTGGAGATCCCAGCCAGCCCTTCCGGCACTCACTTGTGGTCTTTGAAGATGTCCACCAGGAAATTTTGGTTAATGGCTGGAAATATTTTAAAGAGCTGCTTCTCCTTTAGTTTGGTGGCACAGTCTTTTTCAAATATAAGTGTCTCCCTTTTCTAAAAGGAAACAGAAAAAAAAAAAATCACCCTTAAGATGACATTTATAAGCCAGACAATACTGAACAAAAGCCTAATTATCTTGTTGCAAAAAGACCAACGATTTATAAGCAATCACAGACTTTCCTCACTGATCAAAGGCTGAGGTTAGTAATGTAAGTATTCTTACACTAGTTATTTATATCCCATTTTGTCAAGTGTTTGAGGGAGTTCATAAATACATATAATCACATATATACATATACAAGCCCAACACAGTCTATTCCATGGTTTAACAAGGATGAAGCGACACAGGAAGTCGTGAACCACATAACACTGTCTCAGTAAGTGAGGAGCCACACATTACTGGTATATGCTGTACCATAGAGCCTAAGTGTGCAGTAAGCCCTACCAGGCTGGTGTAAATACACTATGATATTCATACAATAAATCACCTAATGATGCTTTATTTGGGATATTATTCATCTTTAAACAATGTAACTATTAAAAAACAGGATATAAATAAATGAAGTCAAAGATTAGAGGAAATAAAGGCAAGAGTACAGGATAAAGCTAGCAAGGAAAATTAGTATGTAAGTCTATGCCACAGAATCCTGTACAGTTGCTACAATTCAGTTCTGAGCCCTTAGTGGCCAAAGCAAAGGGGAAGAAGCGCCTCAGTGTCCATAAATGTGAAACAAACCAGTCACTCAGGAGAAGTACAGCTTCTCTGGGACTGAAACCTGAGAGAAATGTCTCCCCTGAGTCCTCATTAAGGGATTCTGTGTGATGCTGTGAACGTCCTCAAAAACATGTTCTCCTCAATGGGCAGAAACTACAATGTATAAATGTCACAAATTCAGGGGGACTGAAAATCTTAGAACTCCTAATTACTTAAAATTTTTTCACAAATACATTTACTCAAAATTAACAATGTATTAATATTTTTCACAATCCATAAAGCTACCTATCCAGAACTACTACTCCTGCCACACAGAGGTGCGTATGCCTATAATGCTTGATTTTAAGACAGACAGACAGGAGTTCAAGTCTGGGGTATAAATTGAGATCCTAGCACAAAAAGTTAAAATTTAACTAAATAAGTAAAGACAGTTAAACTGTCAGACTAAATGAACTTTCCTAAAATACAACCTTTCTCTGTCCACCCACCCCATCTGTGTGACACTTAGTGGCATGCACTGCACGCCCCCTGTGGAGTCTCTACCACTTTTTACCTTCTTCCTTTTAGACAGGCTCTCCACAGTGATCTTCCTGTCTCCACCTCCAAAAGCTCAGGTCGTAGCACAGCCAATTTTTAAAAAACATTTTATGATGGTGTGGGGAGATTTGAACTCAAGTACAGAATACTTGGCAGCAAGTATTCTGACTCCCTGAGCCATCTCCCTAGTCTTAGAATTCTTTCAAATTCTAAACTAAGATTATGATAAAGATTCTTAAAGTAGCCAGGCAATAGTGGCGCTCACCTTTAATCCCAGCACTCGGGAGGCAGAGCCAGGCGGATCTCTGTGAGTTCAAGGCCAGCCTGGGCTACAGAGTGAGTTCCAGGACAGGCACCAAAACTACACGGAGAAACCTTATCTCAAAAAACAACAATAAAATAAAGAACAAAGAATAAAATATTTCACATATGCTCTATAGCCTGACTTTACACCACTACCCCCAAAACAATCCTCAGTGTTATTGAGTTCCTAGTGACCCAACAGGCCATCATGTTTCTAAACTATGAATTCTAACTATCAACTCAAGATCTTACCATCCTATAATGAATGCTTGTGCTTTAGTGGTGAGTATATGTGAAGTCTGCTTCCTACTTCTCCCTTCCAGAGATATACAAAAGGGTTTTCTCTCCTTTGGGACCAGGTGAAAATGAATCATCGAGAGACGGTCTTACTGAGGCTTCACTGAAAGTGAGAACGCTTTT